>NIPQ01112502.1:0-14419 GCA_002806875.1 Lepidotrigona ventralis hoosana
GGTAAATATGTTTATTTTACTCCAACGCGAGCCTAATTCCTACTAATTTTAATACTATATTAACTACTATTACAACACTGATATAATATATTGATAACTGATATGATATATAGTGATATAGTATAGTGACATAGTATAGTATAGTAATGATGAATTTCATATATATATGAAATTGTCAATATATTGGCTTCATTATTTTATTAATGAAATCACCCTGTGGAATAAAGTTTCTAAAATGTCTTAATTAATTCACAAGGACACGGTATTTTAAACAAAATGTTAAAATATGTTTATCTTACTCCAACGCCTAATTTCTACTAATTTTAATACTATATTAACTATTATTGCAACACTGATATATTCATAACTGATATGATATATAGTGATATAGTATAGTAATGTATAGTATATGAAATTGTCAATATATTGGCTTCATTATTTTATTAATGAAATCACCCTGTAAAATAAAGTTTCTAAAATGTCTTGATTAATTTACAAGGACACGGTATTTAAAACAAAAATCGTGTTAAAATATTTATCTTACTCCAACACCTAATTCCTACTAATTTTAATACTATATTATACAACACTGATATAATATAGTGATAGTTGATATAATATATTGATAACTGATATAATATAGTGATATAATATAGTGATGTATAGTATATGAAATTGTCAATATATTAATATATTAAGCCAAAAAAAGGCTTCATTATATTATTAATGAAATCACCCTGTGGAATAAGGTTTATAAAATGTTTTAATTAATTCACAAGCACACGGTATTTTAAACAAAATGTTAAAATATGTTTGTCTTACTCCAACGCGAGCCCAATTCCTACCAATTCTAATACTATATTAACTATTATTACAACACTATAATACTGTAACTAAAAATATATCACCGATCACTGGGAACAATCTCTCCAAAATCCACTGATTTGTATACATGACAATTATTAATAATCAAGTGGGAAGAAAAGAGAGAGAGAGAGAGAGAGAAAGAAAAGCGAAACGAAAAAAGAAAAGAAACCGAAGAATAAAAAAACGAAGTCAGTAGTAATCTCAGGAAAGAATTCCCGTGCCGTTCTCCCGTCTTTGTTCGCTTCGTTTTCTCGTCGTAAAATGAAACTATTGCTCTATCAATCGGTATTCACTCCCTCTCTCTCTCTCTCTCTCTCTCTCTCTGTGTTTTTCCCTTCTTTCTTCTCTCGTCGTGTTTCCAATGGAGAAGAACATCGTACCTTCGTTTGTTGCCCGTTCTCTTCCTGTCCGTCCAGCCGAATTGCGAAACACGCCGACCGACCTTTTCGCGCTTACACGCGCGCGACCGAACGCGTCTTTCACGAAGTTCACGAGGCTGCCAAGCTACGACCTCTCGGCTAAGAGGAGTAAGCCTGTACACCGGAGGGTTGCTGCACACCCGCTGGCTGCTGGGATACCAAAGATTCCTTCAGAGATTGCGGACGGAATTTCGCTGTAGTGACGGACGAACTTCACCCCCTCTGCTCCATCCCCCTCCCAAGTAGTCTTGTCTTATCTTAGCGCTACCGGTATTATAGCCCCGTCTCCTCCCTCCCTCTCTCTCTCTTTCTCTCCGGTATCCCTCCGTAGACAGATAAAATTCCAGGAAAAGCGAAAAGGCCTCTGCTACTCCCTTTACCTCTGGAAACCTGAAGCTGGTCTCGCCACCGTCGAAACTACGCGATCCCATATCCCATCGGAGCAGCGAGAAACGGCACCCCTTCCGCGCGATCCACTCTCCGCGAGACTTTAAATCGAAAGATCCCCGCTTAGATGGATCCGCCGTCACGTTTCCACCCCTGCCATCCTCTATCCCACTCCGAATCCATCCCGAATCTTTCCGAAACGTATTTTAATCATTTCCACTTGCGTTACAGTCTTAAGACAGGCGATGATCGTTGGTAACTGAATTTTTCTTTAGATAGATTCGCACTGATGATCATAGATTTGTCGACACGTGCAAACTGAGATTTTTCTTTTTCTTTTTTTTTTGGCGTGTTGTAATTTAGGTTTCGATTGAAAATTGATTGTTGATGTTTGTGACAACTCTTCGGTATCACTGACTCTTCTAGTTTCTTCTAGAAATTCTTCTAGTCGTTGCTTTATGTGCAAAACAGCACTGCACATTCTCTGATTACTGCAATTGTGTTAGTCCAATAGCATTAATCCAACTGCTTAATATATTGTTAATATATTGATATTTTAATATACTGATATTTTAATATACTGATATTTTAATATACTGATATTTTAATATACTGATATTTTAATATACTGATATTTTAATATACTGATATTTTAATATACTGATATTTTAATATACTGATATTTTAATATACTGATATTTTAATATACTGATATTTTAATATATTGATATTTTAATATATTGATATTTTCAAATGGTCCTTAGAATTTTTTGAAACGTTCATTAAACTGAATAAAATTTGGAGTAATTGAATGGAAACTTTGGATCGAATGAAATCAAACAATTACTTGTCCCATTTGCAAAAACGATAATAAAATAGAATAATGCGTATGTTATCTCTTAAAAAATACTTACTACACAAATTAAGTATAATTGTATTACATTTGATATTTCTTACTCTTCATTACACATTTATATTTTTGATAATTCGTTTGACAAACGAATCAATTTAAAGAAAAAAAAAAAAACCGAGTCAATTGTTGAACATTTTGTTAAAGCTCGCAGCTGCCGAGTTGCGAAAATATTTGTCTTTATACGCAGAATAAATTTTCACCACAATCGAGCTACGTTTCCTGTAATAATAAAAGTTTCATAAAAATTTCCGACCGTAACCTTTTTTTGCGTTTCGTGGGTTTCGTGGTTAGAAACGAATATGTTTACATATTTTTCCAATGCTTTTTTCATCTTTTTTTTTTTCATTCCTTCTCTACGTATATCCTACATTTTGTTCAATTTTTACTTGGTGGCTGTCCATTACCAGAAAACTCGGCTGAACTCGTTTCTATAATTTGCTTTTGGAAAATCACGTGCACAGACTAACGTCATATCCAACATTGTACGTAGAACGGAAGTTGTAAGCAAAGCAAGCACTGCTAAAATCTGAGATATACTTGCGGCCGTTGATGAAAAAGCTTTTCACATATTTCCTAAATGGAATATCATTTTTCTTATTGAAATAAGGGATAATAAATTAGTCGCTAGGTGTAATGTGTATTTGTAATGTATAGTAATTATTACATCGTTATATATATGCTTTGCATTGTAATTATTAGATGTTAGAAAGAAATTAATTCACTGTCGTTGCATTGGATCTGAAAGTTGAAAATTCCCTCAAATCTTGTCAAGAACTCGAGAAACAATTTCTTATGATGACTCAAGAGGAAATCTAAAAGATAAGTTAATTTTAAAAAGAAGCATAATCTTCGTATTGTCCTCGACAAAATGCACTTCAACAACTGTATATCGTATAAAATATATATTTCCGCGATATATGATCAAGTTTATCGATCTGTGATGATGCCTTTTGGTACGTATTAACATATTTGAGGATATTATTCCGTGTATTTAATAACTTTGATGCTGCCTCGCTGCATATTAATTTCTCATTAAAAGCCTAATTATCGTTTTTAATTGAATTCTCGCGAAATGCTCGGTCAAATGATAGAAAAATGGAGCATATTGTACCACGTCACTTTTATGTGAGAGAAACATAAAGATTAAGGAGTTCATACATCTTCCAATATATGCACAACGAATAAAGTGAAAAAAAATAAAATAAAATTTGATATAAAACTACAAAGAAGGGAAATATTTGGACTGTAGAAGAATATGAAACAGTGTCATTGAAAAACGTGGAAAAATGACTATTACGATTAGAGAATAAAATACAGGAAGAAGAATGAAAATTATTAGTATTTGGATATTACTTTTCGTTTGTCCCTTACGATTTGTTTTAATTTTTAATTTCAATTTTTAATGTTATCGTCTCTACCTAGCATAGTTTAATTCAATTTGTAAACAGATTAAAAGCACACTAGAAAAATATTTTTCAAATGCCAGTGTCTGCGATTAACAGGATAGAAATCAGAGAAAATAGGCATCAATGTATTAATTTAGTTGTAAACTAGTCCATTTCAGAGCCAAAGTTAAATGAAAATATCCCTTCTTATTTGAAAATAATTTTCGTGATTATAATCGGCATTAAATTATTTTCATTTTAATACGTGGACTTTCTTTTTAAATTATAACAAAAGAACAATTTTCGCAAAAGAACAAGACTTCTTTAAATTAAATCTTTTCTTGTTAATGTTAATGTCTCGTAAAAGTATTTAAAGTTCATAATTAACACGAATCGTATGTACAAATATTAAACTTCTCAGATAAATATTCTTAATTTCGCAAATGATTAAAAACATAATTTCATTCCTTCAGTCTAATTGTGTCGATGGAAAAACAAGATTTCGATGGAAAAGCAAAAGTTACGCTTTCGATGAATCGTATCTGTATTTCACACGTGTTATTTATGAAAAACAATATAGCACATATAATACATGAAGCAATGAAATCTATCTCACAGACTTTACACAAATTGTTTCATTAAGGCATTACAGTTACGAAAGAGAAGATCAGTATTAATCTCGCTCAGTATTAATCATCCAGGGAAAATACTCAATTTATACTTGTACGAAATTAATAAAGTAAAATTCCGCATTCTATTGTAATTGTGTATTTAGAACGTGAGTATGATGTCGAGCATCTCTTGGTCACGACATATACATTTCCAAACTTTCTTTTATTAGTTCATCAATTTATCAGCTAACAAATTTTCCATCGAAAAAGGGAGAAAAAATTGCTAGAAAGTTAAAGAAAAAAAATTAGGACATTAAATGAAAAATTACTTGATGCAATAATAATACTAAAAAAGTAAATGATATTAAAAAATATTAATAAAATAAAAAATAAATAAATAATATAAATTAAAAATAAATAAATAATATAAATTATAATGAGAATTAAATTATATTAATAAGATATTAAATAATAAGATATAAGATATAATAAGATATTAAAAAAATAAATAAATAATATAAATTATAATGAGAATTCTAGTATTGTTGGAAAATATAACGTTACTTATTTAATATTATAAAAATATATAATGATATCATTTATGTACTTCATTCGTTACTCATTTCACTATTTCCGAGTTAATAGAAGAATTTGTTTCAGTAAATCTTCGATTAATATTTGAGAGCACAGTAAACATGTCGATCTTTGTTGAACAAAAAAAATAAATTTGAACTACTTCNATCATTTATGTACTATTCGTTACTCATTTCACTATTTCCGAGTTAATAGAAGAATTTGTTTCAGTAAATCTTCGATTAATATTTGAGAGCACAGTAAACATGTCGATCTTTGTTGAACAAAAAAAATAAATTTGAACTACTTCTTCATCGTCTCCTCTCCATTGCTTCGTTTCGTCTTCAATAACGCTTTCTCCGCTTCATCATCGAAACGTAGCATAAAGAAATCTTGAATACATATTTATGAAACGGTGCGAATGCTTCTCCGTGTAATCAGAAGCTGTTCTGAAGAATGTCTCGTTTTAAAATAGCAACAGACGGTGTACCGAGCTTCGAGTACAACATCGATTCCTCAAGGTTCGTATATACTCTGATATGTCAGAACCTGTTTGGCGAGGAAGAAAGTTGATGTCCCAAACTTGAGACTCCCGAACGTTGGCCCTACAACTTTCTTTGCTGGCCTCCTTTTGCCTGTTTCGTTCTCTTTACTTATCACTCTTTACTTATCACTAATATTATTATAATATTTAATTTTATTTAATGTCACGTGTTACATCTACCATTCATTTCCTGCGTCATCTGCTATATATTTCTGCTATATATCTCTGCTATATATTTCTGCTATATATTTCTGCTATACATTTCTGCTATATATTTCTGCTATATATCTCTGCTATATATTTATTATTTCTATAACGAGCCACGCTTTGCAACTATATATTTCCTTCGTTACTTTACTTTAATATGAATACACGACAACATGTGCACATATTATTAATTTAAATAATAAACACCAAGGACTTCATTGTTTGACATAATTTGACAATATTCGAGATTGATATTTTTATACGTAATTTTGTTTCCATGTTATACAAATCACATTACACGAATGTAATAAACCTGTTAATATTCAGAATGAAAAGTTATCTGAATGGTTTCTTAATAAAAACTTCGTTTCTCCTACATAATTATCCTCCGTGATAATCTTCCACGAAGTTTACAAGATTTCACTTCAATATTGATCTTCGTATAATTTTCAGGTAACTTTCCCAAGTTGTGTCTTCAATTTCGAGCGATATAGGTATACTTGCCTTACTAACCTGTTGACTTCCTCTCACGGCTCACCGATAGAATTTTAATCAGGAAATCATCACGCGTAGTTCGTGTTCCTTTCAAGTTTTTTTCAAATTTCAATAAACTTGTTTCGAATCAATGCTGTCTATCAGTATATTTTACATTTACACTTTGTTACATTTTCTTATCCAGGTTATAATTTTTACTACGATAATAATTTCTATTGCCGTGATTTTATTATAAAATTCTGACATAATTTATTACATATTCTATCATTAAAATTCGAGCTGAACTTCAGAAAATTACAGTTATGCAGGTCCTTTCAAGGTGAATAATTTTTATTTCACTGTATTATTCTTGATTCTTTAAAATTTTGATTCAAATAGCAAAAGGTATTGCTCTTTCATACTTTTGCTGTTGTATAATGGATATACTTGTTCGTCAAAGGTAGCTAACAAAATATTATATTATCTTAAAAATAAATGTAAAATATTCTTTATATTCTTGGTGACAAAGTACTGCAAAAAAAGTATCAAAATATCAATTATTAGATGTACTAATATTTTCATGAAAAATATTCGAAACTTAAGCGAAAAGAAAATAAAATAGACAAAGCTAAGAAAGATAAGAATCAACTTTTCGACGTCAAGGGACAAACTAAATTTAAAAAAAAAAAAAAAAAAAAAGAAAAANCAAAAATGAGGATTAATAACATGGTTCACAGGGAGCTCGAATTTTCTTTCGTTTCTCTCTCGAATATTTGTGTGCTTCTCATTAACACTCGGTTGCAGGAATTGCTTCACGAAGGTTGACAGTTAAATAAAGTTCCATAATTACGGCAAACAGCCGGAGAAAATAAGCGAGGCGAAATAATTCTCTCGATGGAAATAAAATTTAAATAGACACGCCGCGATCCACCGTATATATATATATATACATATCTCTG
This sequence comes from Lepidotrigona ventralis hoosana, assembly GCA_002806875.1. NCBI lineage: Eukaryota > Metazoa > Arthropoda > Insecta > Hymenoptera > Apidae > Lepidotrigona > Lepidotrigona ventralis. The sequence goes on from NIPQ01112502.1 coordinate 7,340, forward strand.
TCGGTATCGTAGGAACAACATTTTTCCTGCTAATTAATGAAACCCGGAACGATGAGAGGCCGGCTAATTGACACGGTTTTTGCGCACGATTGTATGCTTGATTAACCTCTGCCAATGGAATATAATTGCATGTTATATACTTCCGAATTTATATCGTTTACGGACGCCACTATTTGACGATCACTCTAATTAATCCGCCTAATTACCAACGTGAACAGGCACCGATTGGCAAATCGTGCCCGTCCGCTGTAATAGAACCGAAGCATCGTTATTAAACATCGTCGTTACATTTCCGCCTGTCGGCAATCGAATGAAAAATATAATGCAATGTTTTTGTAATTAACTTTGGCGCTCGCTTCTCGGGTGAAAAATCCCGCTGATTTCAACAATCAGCCACCTCTGAATTCGTTTAACGAAACTTCTCATTATTGTATTTTATTGCCGACCGGCCAACACCGGATGGAATTTTAAACGAGCTCGCAGCCATCCGCCATACAATGCTCCACGTGATTTTTGGCATTTCGAGAAACAAAAGAATCTTTGATCGATAATTAACTTGACGAAGTTTTTACACCGGTGGCATTAACGTCGGAATTGGAAATTCAATTTTCTAGCTTGACGCTAATGCACGGATATATGTTAACAATAAATGAATAAATATATATTCGAATATATTGCTCGAATATTTTTCCGCTAATTGAAGTAATGGAATTTTCAATGATATTCCAGATTTTTTTCTGTTCTAGAAGAAAGCACATAATCTGCGACGTTGTTTTAGGAATAGCTTTGTTCTTTCTTCATTCTTGAAGAGTTTCATAGATTAAATTAAAATGAAACTATATTATTTATTTTAGCAATAAGTTATATTCGTAATTGAATGTAAATATAAATATAATTAGTATTCGATATATTTAAAATATATATATAAATATAAATATAATTAGTATTTGATATATTTAAGTATAAATGGACTATTTTAGATGTCTATCTCTCTCTGTTTATGTACAATCTCTCTTTTAAATATTTTACAATTATCCATGTTGCAAACACCATTAATTCTTTCCAACTTGAGTTGTTTCAAAGTTATGCTCATTACTTATGAAAGATTCAATTCAACCAATAAATTGATTTCTTTTTATGAAGCATTTGAAACTTCGAGGCGAGGCTTATTTTTATTATACTTTACTAGTACCTACAATAATTTTACAATATAAATCATCTTAGACTTAAATCAGTGTTTTATTATCAACAAATTAAAGCAATTATCATATTATATCACTCTTTCACAAGGTGTACAAACAAAAGTGAACAGCGGATACCAAAAATAAAGCAACAAACGACCAAAAGCAAAGAGCGACCGCTAGTATCTTATAACTATTCGAAACAGGGGAAGCACTTTAATTGAAAATTAATTTAATTGGAAACAAAGAAGAACAGACTCGATGGACCGTGAAAAATCTAAGAAGACAAAACACATCAGATAGAAGATACAATTTGAAATCCTTGTAGTCTTCAAACCAATAGCACTATGAGCTCTTGTTCATGTACTATCCGTGTTATGTGATTTATGAAGCGAATACACTGGATACACTGAACAGAATAACTATAGGTTTCGCACAAATCATCAATATTAAATTATATAAAAAAAGTATGCACTACAGAAACATTTTAGCATAATTAATATAAATAATTTCTCTAGAGTTGTGAATGTTTATAATGAAGAATATTCGACGATATAGTTGTTTGCTGTGTTGTAGAAATAAGATTGCTTCACCAAATGGTGGAATGAATGAATATTGTTCATATCAAAATATCATATCAAATTATCATATTGTTCATATGAATATTGTTCACAAAAAATTAATAATTATCACTCTTCTTATGTTGAAATTGTACCTAATTTAACAATTATAAATACTAGTTTTGTTAGTGCAATAATTTTTGAAAATCAGTTTTTGCAAGTGAAGTACATTCTGTCAAGATATAGTAAATATAATTATATGACGAATATATAATATATAGTAAATATAGTAAATATAATTATATGGCAAATATATAATATATAGTAAATATAGTAAATATAATTATATGACAAATATACAATATATGTTACATTTATTATATTTCATATATTATATATTATACTTATATTTATTATATTATTACTTATATTTGTTATATTTATTATAGCCAATTTTTGCAAGTGAAGTACATTTTGTCAAAAATGAACAAAATCCGAATATTTTTGGACAGTATTGCATTTGTTAGTAATTTCATAGCTTTCATTAAAACATACCTGGAAATATAGTAAATATAATTTGATGACAAATATATAACATATGTCACATTTATTATATTTCATATATTATATATTATATTTATATATAATATAACTGTAATAAATATAATATATGAGACATAACAATATTATATTTATTATATTTCATATATATTCTATATATTATATTTTTTCTATTTTATTTTATTGTATTGTACTGTATCATATCAATTATATCATAACATATCATACGATTATAGTTCATAATAAGGATTAATATAATATAAATACAAGCTAATATAATATATACTACCTGATGCATGCACTATAATTAAACGACAATTAAATACGCGTAAAAACTTAGATTACGATTCTGAAGCAGAAAATGAGCAATGTGACTTGTGAATGGGAATGTAGGTGCAAGAAGAAGAACAAAGGAAGCGGAAGAAAGCGGCAGAGGTGAAGACAGGCAATAGGGGGAGAGTCCGCAAAGGCACCACAAGAGTCACCCAGTGACTGCACGTTGTCCCCTGGCCCGTCTCCAAATCTACTCTACAAGCTTTTTCTATTTTAGCCCCTTATTTTCCCGATTTATCGTTTTATTGTTCAGCAGCCGTATTCTGACGATCGCTAAAACCTGACTCACCCTCCAATGGCCTCTCTCTCGATCCTTTTTATATCTCACCCCGCACTCCGTTTGCACGCGGTCTCACCTCTGATCGACACGTAACGATGCTCGGTCCCGGGCCAAACCTAACCCCAAGCTCTAAATCTACGACGGATCCACAAGTCTTTGGCAAGGAAAATATCGACACAAGCTATATACGCGACGGTTGCTGGATGCTAGCCATATCTTTTTGACGTGTTAACGAGCATCACGTGAACAAACGACTTCTCAATCTAGAGAATTTTCGATTGAATAATTTTCAACGTGTTTGAAATATACAGCGCGATCATTAACGATGGAAGATCGTCGACGATCTTAAATTGTTGTATAATTACAACTGTTGCAATAGAATCATGTAACATTTTAAAATATAGAGCTTTCGCTTTTTATAGTTCTGAGTGCTCTTACGTCACGTAGCGGGGAAAGTACTATTATTCTTGGAAATTGTAAAAATTCGAATGTCTTTGAAAACAATTGAGAAATTTTGGAAATTCAGAGAATTCTTTTTCTTCATTTCATTCATCTTTTAAATGTTTCTTGAATGTCGTTAAAAATTGTTGAAACCAGCGTTAATTGTGCAAAGTGTTTTTGGAGTATCTCAATATCAACTGCAAAAATAATAAAGTTAATAAAGAAAGACTGTAGTAACGCATACAGTATGTATCTTTTGTACAAGTTAATATCAGTATTTGTAAAATACTCGTGAGATCTACAATTATTAGTTTAGTTATGCTCTTCACTCTATGTAGATATATTATTTATATTATGTATAATTAAATTATGTATGTTATACAAAACATTATGAAATACCAGCAACACTATAGAGTAGTGGTTATTAGAGTTAGTCGTTTAAGTATTACAACTTTTCGATATATAAATAAATTTCGACTGTTTAAGTATATCTCTTTTTTAATAACTCTTAATATAACGCGAGATATTCGTAACTTATTTAAGTATTATTTCAAATACTCGCTACAAAATTAACACTAGAATTACGATTGAAGCATAAAACTTCCATCGAAATGAAAAGAGAAAAAAAGAAATATTATCTTATGTCTATAAAATCTCTATCAAAAAATTATAAATTGGCCACATTTTGACCACTTTCATGTGTTAATGAAGCATCGAGACGTAGCCTCGCACGACACAAACATGATTTTTTTCCTACGAACGTTCGAATTTTTTGAACTTTAATGAACAGCTATGTATCCAGTGCAGAAGGATTGTTTCAAGTGAACCTGAAACTCGCGACAAAAACACGGCTGGTAAATGGGAACAAATTACGAGACGGATCGAATTTTGATTAATTAAATACGAATAGGTAATTCTATGCCGGATACGGAGGATGGATTTTTGCACTCTGAATAAAACCGTCACGTGCACGTTCATTGTGCACGGTACCCGATAACGTATCGCGCTTTACAAGCGTTTCGATATAGTTTTCTGGCCATGTATCATCCGCGGGAATAACTCGAATGCTCGAGGCGAAGCTATCGATACCGTGTGCGCTCACAGGCTGAAAACATGGACATGAGCATACTCGAGCAAACCGAACTCATGCACGCACACGTATTCATATGTATATTTGTAATAAACTCCGGCGGGCCTGGCTCTTTCCAACTGCATGATACACTTGTGACCCGACAACGTTCATTACCAGAATAATTGTACAGTTGAAAATCCAAGCATTCCATAGATACACTTTGCTCGCGATTAGATCAGGCAGAACGCGTTAATGTCCCCCTCCCGGTGGACTTCCGTTTCCGGTGCACGAAGCGGCGCGAATCGAAGTAAAAAAAAAAAAAAAATGGAAAAGCTAAAATAATTTTGTTCGGTAAAAATGGAACGCCGGAATGTTTGCACGTATCACTGAAATTTGTTGCACGACTGATGTTGTTTGCGTCGTCACTTGCCTTGATTGAAATATTTCATTCACTTCTCATTCACATTCCATGCACTTGTAACAAACTTCGCAAGACTGAGAAAGAAATGATGAACTGATTTTCAAATGCATAATCCTTTAACAATATGTTCTATGTTATTAAATAAATTTATTTATTATATATTATATAGAATATATGTTATTATTTTCCTGTATGCAACTTTTACACGTTTATCGCGGATATTTATTTACGCATAAATTCATATTTCGCAATGAAATTAAAAATTTGGAAATTTAGATAGGAAATTATTTTATGTATTTCGTACAAATGCATGAAAATTCAGTGGTTTAATTAGAGTTGTAAATTTCCAAGTACGGATTAACTTTCAAATAATCTTTCTAAATATAATGCAAGTCACATTTATTTCCTTTCCCTGTAATCTTGATTAATCAATTATTCTTTCCCTTAGTACTATTTCGAAATATGTTCAACAATTCATTATTATAATTATTTCGAGAAACTTCATTGTTCTTCGACATCATTTAGACATTTGTTACTAAGTTTATTAGGCTCTGTTGAATTATTTAAATATTGACAGTAACTTGCTTTTAATGAAATTTCTGCATAAACTTGGATCAACTTATTTTATTCAACTGTTATGCAGAAAATCTGGAAACCAATATCAAGGGAAAGAGAAAAAGATGTAATGTAATTTTTTTTGTTACTAAATAATAGTTCAGGCGGACTCTCGGAGAATCAGGTTTAATTAAATGCAATGAGAGAAGTGAAGATTGCTGGACTTCTAACGCAAATAAATCAAAAAAAAAAAAAGTGATACGAATCAAGGAATAGAAAGACTGCCGTTGTTCTTTGATTACAAGGTAATTGTTCATTTTTTGCGTGATCTCAGAAAGAGATTAAACACTCGTTATTCTTATTCTGTTTAACCGACAGTTATCTATAGAAAAGAAAAGTTACGTCATTTGATTGAAACATGATTCATGGGATCAAAGAGAAAGATTCTTTCTCAACATTGGTCGTGAAAGGAACTAACGTTTCTTGATAAGCTTGAATTATTCAAAGAATGCGCGCCCGCGCGCGCGCGCGCGCGCGTGTGTGTGTGGGTGTGTGTGTGTGTGTGTGTGTNATTCAAAAGTATTTGGACATTTTTCTTCAACTATAGAATAAACACGTGATAATTAATTTATCTATAATTGTGTACATATAGTGACTGCAAAAAATAAATTTGTTTATTACTGTACTTATTATAGCTCTATGACTCGCACCATTCTATAGTACGTTAAATTTCATATCATTAAGCTATAACTACAAAAACTTAATATCATGCGAATAAAATATAGAGCTTAGTGAAAGAGAGTTTCAATGGAGAATGAGATAACATGTGCAAATATTTCACCTCACAGAGCGTTCACTTTCTGTAGTAATGCTTCAAGATCAGAATTTACGAGAATAATACAACTTGTTCACTTGTAAAAATATAGTTTGTACTTGAGCGTAAAATACTTGTGTAAACTTTTCTGGAAACAATTTGGTTTGGCCACTTTAAGTTCCGCGAATCTTATATGTTGCTCTAGATGAAATAGAGTTCGCCAGACTCTGTCCTCGACAAGTAATAGTAGAATCCATGCAGAGAAAGTATATCCTACAGATAGATCCTAATTCATAAATTTTAGAGTAAGTACTGGGAGAATTTACTAAGTACCAAAACTGCTACTAAATTATTTACTAAATACTGAAGATAAATACTTAAAGATAAAAGAGTATTCCACGGTGATTAAATTGCATATATTAATATAACAGTACAGTATATACAGTTGTTCATATTAATATACGAACACTAAGTATTTGAGTCGTTGCAATTTCGCGAAACAAAATCGCGAAATACAAGAATAAACATGGATTCATTTCAAAGCCACTACTTTTAAATCGTAGATATTTTTCGTCTCGAATATAAATTTGTCACGATATATTGCAATAATATTAAAAAATTGGATCTACAGATTTGAAGGTCGAAGTCTTCCTTTTGCAACAACCTCTTCAAACTTGACACACGATATTTTGTTCGCCATTTTATTGAACTTTTCAATCAGAAAATTCCTACCCTTTTTCTAGTATTGGGCTTTATTAAAAAGAGTAAAATTCCAAGCCTTTTTCTAGTTCAACTATAGCAGTAACATACTATAGTAGTAGTTACTGCTATATATAGTAGTAGTTACTGCTATATATTATAA
>NIPQ01112512.1:0-14735 GCA_002806875.1 Lepidotrigona ventralis hoosana
GCCATCGATTATCGGTTACCATTGCCATTGCCATTAGAAGACCTGGTTTCTGATTATCTTTCTCCATTTATGCTCCTTCGAGTCCCAGACCTTTCGTGACTGCCCGTTGTTGAACGTAACTATTTCGAAATTACTATTCAAGGGTGCCATTGATGTATCTCAAGGTGGAAGCCAAAGTGTCTCCTTCTTCTTCTTCTTCTTCTTCTTCTTCTTATTCTTATCAATGTCAGTGAACCACCTAAAGCGATGATGCAAAACCTCAGGTATAGATACAATCATCGAGTGTCATCGGGATGTCGAAGCGGTTCAATCTGAAGTAATGAGGTCCAAGATTCTGTTCGGACACACGCACACAACCTTCTGTGCACACCTGTGCAACATATCGGCTGCGTAATTTCGGTACAACAGGTACCGGGTATCATCGTTGTTCCATCATGTTCCATGATAACCAGTCATCCCGTGCGAACATCCACCATAACCTGATCGTCACCACCACCATTACTACCACTACTACCACCACCACCACTACCACGACCACCACCACTACCACCAGCGAGCAGCACCGTCGTCGAACACGAAGCTCTCCAAGCTTTTCCCTTGACACGCGTGTGTACACCAAGGAATCGGTCACTACGAGAAAAGGTGGACGTGGAACGGGAAAAAAGGGGGGAAGTGAAGGCCCCGGTGCAGCTGCAATTTCGCGTGCTGCACGCATGTCGAATAGCCAAGAGGGGCGATCAAGGCAAACGCACCCTGGAGGACTGGGCGACGAGAACAAACTAGCCTCCGAGCATTGGTGGCCGTTCCGTTCGCTTCTCGGCGGCCTCTCAGAGAGCCGAAGAGAAGTCGCCCGGTTATGGCTACGCCTGCTACGCCAGAAGAGGCGGTTAACGAGTCTAATTAGCGACGAAAACGAAAACGAGTTTGACCCTTTTTTCTCTCTTTCCCTCTCTTCTCCGTCCGGCTTCGCCCTGTCTTTCTTCCTTAAACTCTCTCTCTCTCTCTCTCTCTCTCCCTACTCCAATCCTTCGTTTCTCTCTCTCTCTCTCCACTCTTTGCTCCCTTTCCTTCTTCTCTCACAGACTCCCAGGCTCTCCGTTGATTCTTCTCCTCCATCCTTTTCTTACCCTTCCTTCCTTCCTTCCTTCGCTCCTTGCTTCTCCCTTCGACTCTTCCTCTCTTCCTTCCTTTCTTCGACGTTCCACTCCCTTTCACCTTCCGGCTTCTCCCGCTGTCTGCCTTCCTTCTGCATCCGTCTATCCCCCTTTCTCTCCTTTTCGCTCTTTCCTCGCACGGAGCGGACGAATCGCGAACCTTACGGAGGAGCAGTCCCGGCAGTCCCCGGCGTGTCGACTTCCTTTTTTCCTCGAGGAAACGAAATCAGGTCAGTGGGACGCGCGAAGGGAGGTCGAGACTGACGAGAGAGACTTTAATTTGCGTGCTTGCGCTGATTACGCTTAGACCCGCTCCGGCTGTCTCGTGAAATGCGACCTCCGCCGCGCGGCAAGCGCCATGCTTGCTACGGCGGCACGGAATCAGGTTTTCGACGAGCCTGAGAGACGTGCTCTTGCCGGAACCACTCCACTTGTTTGCGTCTGTTCTACGAGGATTCTCGCCACTTCTAATTGTAAGTGTAGGTCTTGGCTAAACAAACATGCCCGTTCCCGAGCCGGCTGCGCTCGTTCTTTTTGTCACCTTTGTTTGCCTCTCGTGCAAATTTAACACGACGCGATAAACGAATCGCACCGAAGCCGAAGCGATCAAACGTTTTTTTTCTTTTTTTTTAAGATTCGTGAATGAAGATTAAGATTTTTAGCATCTAATCTGCTTTGAAGTTACATGTTCGTCAAATTCGCATAATTCACGAATTCTCCAAAATTGAATAACACTCGAGAACGAAAATCGATGATTAAAAAATTCATCGTTCAAACAGCCTGAAAACTGTAATTCATTGAAACGTTTCTTTTTCGAAGAAAAAGAATGCTCAATATCTATTTGAAAGTTCGATCTATACAGGCATGCACTTGAACGAGAGAGAAGGTAGCGATTGGCGTCACGAACGACGGAGAGCGAGAGTAAAGACGGACGGAAGAAGACGAGAGTGGCCATTAATTAAAAGGAGTATAACAACTTTAAAACTTCGTTAGCATATCCGTGGGCGGTTTCCAAAGATATTTCGTTTGTCCGGTATTCCCGGGGACTAAACCGAATCTCTACTCCTCCCCCTCCCTTTTTCCTTTTCTTTGCTCTCTTATAGAATTTTTAATTCGTCGACAGAGTTATCGTGCTTGTGCCGCAGAAATTGAGCCATTCGTCAAGCTATTCGTTTCTTCTCCAGTGATTTGTGAAGTTTGAATGCAATCCCATTCGAGAAGAAACAACTCGAAAAAGAAGAAAGCATTTCATGAATTTTATTTTTCATTTAAACGAAGATACTCTTCTTCTCTGGTGACGTTAAGTGAAGTAGCGATTTTTTATAAATTTTAGATTCAACCTTTACAATGAAATTAATTTTTTCAACCATTCTTGAGGAATGTTAATCTTAGAAGAAAAAAGGAAAATATGTTAATTTCTCTGACGGTGTTAGGTTTTATAAATTTTCGATTTAACTTTTACACTAATTACAATTAATTTCTTCTTGAGAATCTTCAAAGAAGAAAAGAGAAATTAATCTTCAATTTTCTTAGCATTCTACTAGTACCACTGATTATTGTTCAAACAACATTTTGGAATTCGTAGGGATCAATAAAAATACATGGAACGTTTAAAATTGATTATTGTGAGACAAACAAAGTGCCAAATCTTCCGTTTTCGAGATTTCCAGTTACATATACGAGTGCCGTTAAATTAACAAATTAATCGAAACAATTTTCGCCAAATTCTTAATAAACAAAACAAAATGATCTTTGCACGCATCTACTTGATCATGATAAAAGTAAAGGCACGAAATCTGTGAGGGTGGAATCTCGGATCTTCGATGTTTCTAGTTACAAACATCGTGTCGCAGGAACGGTTCTCGGAACAGATTTGCTTCGATACACCCTCGCCGGGCACGGGCATCGACGTCGTCTCGTTTTTAAGATAATCTGCTGGAAAAGACAAAGTTGAACGCGCGGCATGCCGCGGTGCGACCGCCGCCGGTTCCTCTAATCGAGATCGTACCACCGTGGGCATTTTTTCGACTACCGCACGGCTTGATTGAGCTTCGGTGAAAAGCATTCAATTTATACGGGAGATATCTTGATCGGGAGGGCGAGCGAAGAATGTACCTTCATTAAGGCGGGTTCGACGAACACGGTTTCGCTTTCGCTTCGAAACGTCCAATAATAACATTTTTTCGTAGCTTAGACAGGCCGACCGCGCGAGCCGGAATACCTTCACCGAAAATTTGTTTAACGACGCCGACCCGTTTGAAATAGCGCGGCCCGATCAATAGCTATCACGACCAACAATACGGTCTGTGACTCCGGATGGCCACTAAACATTTCATCGGCTGCTTCTCCAGCTTACCACTTCGCCCGCACTTCACGAACCATGCTTTTGAAAAGTCAAACTCCGTCCACTCTGTTCTTCGTTGAGTCCCAAGTTTCTTTCGCCTGTTATTAATCATTATTGGATATACGGGAATTGGCAACTGAACAGTTTTCGCTTCTACATTTCTACAAGTATTTATATTTTGCAGAGACAAAGGGCAAAAGATGCGAGTGACTCGTCTTTGTGGCTCTGATCATGGTAACAATAACAATCGGGATGTTACAAAGGACATAGTTGCAATTAGTCTTGCGTTATCTACACAGTTTTCAACGTGAATTAGATTAGATTCTTCAAAAATGAATGATTTAGTTTCAGAAGTTCGTACGACTGAAATGGAATCTCCTTCAACGAAATGTTGAACACTGCATAAGAAAATAAAGGTACCTATTCTCTGTAACTGCTATAAATCAATATAATCATCCCTCCACTCAACTTGTGACGTGAGATTAAATTTTTTCATCGAATCCTAGTGAAAGATCTTAGTTACTTTCTAGATTCAAGTACTATTATTTTTTGCTTTCTGAGAAAGTCTCGGAAGATCAGGTATTTATTGACTGAACGATTTTTGGGGAAATTGAGTATTAAATGAATTATTCGAATTGACTATGGAAAAATAAAGTCCAGAAAAATTATTCGAACCTCAATTAAAGATTCAGTTACTGTTAGATTCAAGTTTTCTAGATATATCACTAATATGGTTCACTAATATGTCATGACTGGCATTAAGATTAATTAGAGTCAATTGTTTTGGTTAGATTTGAAATTAGATATATGATAGAAAGAAGTGACTTCTGAGAAGGTTATCGATTGAACGATTTTTGGGAAAATTACACATCAAACTGAACTATTCAAAGAAGAAAGAAATCGTGAAACATCTATCGAATCTCAATAAAAAGATTTCAATTACTTTCTAGGTTTAACTATTACTAAATTCAAGTACTTTCTAGATGTAGTCAATTTTTAGAAAAATTATATATTAAACGGATTGTTCGAATGGACTGTTCAAAGAAGAACGAAATCCAGAAACATTCATCGAATCCCAACGGAACGAGAGGAACGATATGGTCCCTCGCGAAACCGATATAGTCAGATGTCCCGCGATCGGCAGGCGAGATCCGCGAAAGCAAGGAGCAAAACGTCACCGTCTGGTTTGCCTGGGCGCTGCTGGAATACGATTCGACCGAATCGGCGATCTTCCGGCAGAGTCACGAAGCCGTGGAATACTCGGATAAACTGATGCCGGCCAGAGGGCCGATGCAAAGCGTTTCTCGGCTGGCAGCCAAGGGGCCTTGCAGAAACATTGTCGGCTCGGAGCTGTCGTCGCTGGAGGAGCGGTCCGTTAGTTCGAGAGGCCGTTGTGTCTGGCTAACAAGTCGACCCTCGTGGCCCCTCGAGGGTGGTCGGCCCCGGGAGGTCTCCTGATCACGCGCTCGGTATCGGCTACTCGGACACGCCCGCGGTCCGTCATCCCATCATCCGCGCTCGAACCTGGACACGACACCGCGCGTCGTTGTGCACGAGCAGAGAGGATGATATCCAGCCGCTGCCCTGCATAGCCGGGGAACAGGTACGTACGAGCGCGCGCGCGCGTCCTCCACCGCGGCAGATAGAGTTGAAATGTTCCGGTATTTAGACGATGGGCGCTCACTTCGAAATGCCCGCAGCCACCCATGAAGAGCGCCAGCAAAACACTTTGGATAGAACGAACAGCTAGCTCCGATTCGTACGCGCATGAGACAGGCTCGCTTACTTTCTAGGTGTATCGTCACGACTGGCGACAGTTGAGATTAGTCGGAGTCGACTATTTTGCAGTTTGAAATTGGGAAAATTGTGTATATTAAATACGGACTAAACAGCAGTTCTGTCGAATCGATGTCAGGGATGTGTGCTCAACGCGTCGCGTCGTTCTCGAAGCGCCAACTTTCTCAAAGATCTCGAATAAGCTGACTTCTCCCACGCGCGTTCGAGCACCCCCCATCGATACTCTCCCTTCCACCGAGAGAGCAAAAACAAAAAACAAAACAAAAAAAAAACAGAACGAAATAAAGAAGGAAGATGAAAAGAAAAAAGAAAAGGAAAGGAATAAAACGACGACGTTTTCCCACGTGATTCGGCGAAACGAAAGAGCCGGTTTTCTCTCTTGTGTCGAGTGGTCCGCCGATCGCGAGTGCTCATTGTTTCACGGCACAATAATGGGCCTGCGTTTCGCTTGCACAGCCAAGCCAGGACAAGTGTGCGAAAAGCCGAGAGGGCGCCGTTCCGAGCGAAAGAAAACGAAGGCGTGTGCGTCCGTGCTCGTGCTCGCGCTCGCGTTCGCGGGGAGTCCACGAGAGAGCGGAGGATCGCCGTACAAAGAGTGCGCAAAACACACAAACAGCCGGATTGCAATAATGGATGCGTGTTGTACAAATACGATATCGGCTCGAGGGGGACGCAGACCTGGCCACGTGACCCTTTCAAAAGGACTCGCAATATAACGAACACCCCCAATGGCGCAACCCCCACAGGGGGCACGCTCCGAGCTCGTGTCCTCCACCAGTTACCGGGGTTAACTTACAAGCCCATCGCTAATACGTGCTGGAATACGATTTTTCTTTTCTTTCGCCTCTACTTTCATCCCCTGCCCACAGCATCGCTTTTCTTTCTTTTTTTTTTTTCTTTTTTTTTCTACTTCTTCGTTCTTGTGCTGTCGAATTGTTACTAGTTATATGATAGGTATTAATTTCGTGTTACTGATGTCGATGTCGATGTCGATGCAAGGGTGTTTGATTTTGTTCACACGATTTCATGTGATTGCGGATTGATACGAGGAAAGATCTTGCGTTTTTCATTCAGTGTAAAGTATTTTTCTTTTTCTATTACAATATGTAATATTCATTGCATTATGTACTGTTTATATGGTTTACTTGTGTTTTATAAAGCTTCATTGTTCTTTGTATTGAAGATTCTTAGTGCATGTTGAATTGTGGATGAATCAAAATTTTATCCATTATCCTTTGAAAATTAATGAGGTTTAAAAAACTTGATGACTTCTATTTTATCGATATCGATTGGCTTCAAGATTAATCGAGATATAAGTACGATTTCTCAACTTTTATAATAATTAATGTAGCAGTCATCGCTTAAGCATCTTACATAAAGAATACAAGATTCGCGTAACGATCAGCTTGTCAAAGAAGTTATTGCATATTCCTCGCGAGTCCACAAGAATGCTACCAAGAATGCTGTCGATCAAGCCGCTCACATTTGCAAGTATTAGATTATGAACGTTCATGCAAACTCGTAGCTTTAAAAGTAAAACGAAAACGAAATAAAATTCTGTCACACTTTCTAAACATTTTAAGAAATATAATCAGTCGTACAATCATCCTCTAACACATTCGACGTAGGTAAATACATATTAATACGACCAATACTCCATTTTATATATATATAATTTTTGCAAAGTTTTGGCTACGTTAAATCTCGCGTGTATGATAGGATTGAAACAAACTTCGGATTGACCAAAAAGTTTCACCGGAAACTGCTGAAACACTCCGTGTAATAACTGTATTCGCAACGCGACGATTCAGTCGTCAAATTTTGTCTTGCGCGACAAACTTTCCCTCTAATGATGCCAGAAATCAAGGTATCGGTGACACGCGTAGTGGATAGCGCGTTAGGATAAAAACGTCACGTCGTTTCGGCCCCCCCATCGACTAGGTTCTCTATGGAGCGTGCACGAAACAGACGGGTGGAATAGCGAAGGGCGTGCACGCACAATTCAGAAGCTATTATAGGCACGCGGTCTATTTCGACACGTGTCTTTACGCGGTCTCGGATCCCCGTCGTTCGGTATCCTAAGTACGGACTTCCGACGTGTCGCCGCAAATCGCGCCGCACATTTTCACTAATTGTCCCGGTGATTTATCGGCGAAGCCATCACGATCGGGATTTCTCGGAATGAGAATCGTGACTGCAACAGTGACCAAGTTGTTTCTTCCACGATGCATTCGAAATTGGCCATCATTCGAATATTTTTCATTTTGAATATATATCTATGATGATTATGCAAATAGATCCACGTAGCAATTGTTCTTCATTCCTAATAAATTGTTTTCTATACCTTTTGGAGTAATTTATTATTGTTTATTTGTTAAATAAAGAAATTTTCATTTATGAACATTCTAATCTGGTTTAATTGGTAAATACTATCATCGTCGGCAAAAATATTATTTTGTATGATCTTATGTGAAGTTAAGAATTTTGAAGCTAATGCTGAATTCTTTCAAACTCGTATTTCCCGTTAATGAATAATAATAATTGTAACATTTAATAGAAAATGCCTTGCATGAAACTGCTTCAATTAAAATATTCCGATATTTATGCAAAGTTGAACTGTGATACGTCAACAGTTTGCTAGAAGCAGAAATGAAAAATTGATTTCTAACTTGACATGAGGAAAGTATTCGCGAATAACTATTTTACCCGCAGATAAAAGCATTTCGATATCGCACTGTGTCTGTCGAATCCAATAAAATTCCACCGTTTCATAACTTTTTAATGAAATCGATCGCTCGGAAAATCAATTATCGCTGAATTATTCAAACGATGAATCTATAGCTGAGTAAATAGAAGGGAGTGTGGGGCCAGATCGCCGCGAAGCTCGTGGACTAATTTTGACAGGCTGATCGATAGTCGGTACTGTGTGACAATCGGAGGAAAAGTTGAAGCACGTCATCGTGCAGCATTTTTATTTACACACCGGTACGCAAATTGACGTGTGAAGTACACACTTGTATCTGACAGTTCAGCCTTCGGAGCCAGTGACGCGAGGCAGCGGATAGAAAAAGCCCCACTGTCCATTGTTCGAGGGAAATCACGTATGAATATTAGAAATCAGACAGAGTTTCCATCCTGGTATTAAACACTTACGAGTCGACTGTGGACGATTATGCATTTGTGACAGGTATAAACATGCAAAAATATGCAAGAATATCCCGCAAGGACGTCTAGAAATGTAATAACATATGAAATTACGAAGCATATTTGAAAAGTAAAAAAATTCTTTCGTACAAGTTTCACTATTTTACCTGTGTACGTGCAAACGTATGAATTTGCGTAAACTGTCTACTTATGCGATTTATGCAAACGAGCTCGATTTGCAAAATGCAATTTCCTTCTAAAATAGCGATATATGATCCGATGCGGATTTTACATGATTTAAAATAAAACCATCCTGTGTAATTTTTGTGTGTGGAAATAAAGGAAAATTTCACGGGGCCGGTATAATTGGATTCGGTTCAATAAATAGAAAAAATCATTTTCGAGAAGTCAGCGTTAAATCCGACACAGGGGGATGTCTGCAACTCTGCAAATTTTTAATTACCACGAACGCTTCGGTGGATGATTTTTTAAAACATTTATCAGAATTTACAATAAAAAAAAAAGACCGTGATAATTGAAATAAAAAAGTTTCCACTCACTGAATCGTTTAAATAAGTTACAGGTATGTTTGCGCCCGGTGCGAAATTTTATATTAACTGCATGTGAACAAGTGGAAATACTTTGAACAATCATTAAGGATGATGAAAAAATCAATAATGTCGATAACAGAAAAAACGATCGTGTTCCATTGTTCTGCAATACCGTCAGAGTTTAAATTCCTAGAAATTGAAACCCATCGATAAAATTAAATTTCTATTTATTCAGATACGAAATACGAGTAAATATTATTTAAATCAGAAATTTATAATTCTTTAGTTTCCAAGAAATCACATACAAAGTATATGAATAAAGCAAGCATCATACGGATTTTTGTGGCCGATGACATCTGAAATACCGACGTAGTAAAGAATCATTGGTTTTTTAGCGCACTCTACGTTTAAATAACGGTGAGTTGGGGAACTAGTGAATGCGCCAGCAATATGAATTTTGAGACCCATTACAGTGTTGTCAAAAATGGAATAATTTTAATACTAATCTCGTGTAATAATTTTAGATACTAATTTCTCATGAAATCTGGAGATACAATCATTTTACTTGGTATAGTCATGAGCTTTACATTTCGGTATTGAAAGTTTGACAACGCTATAATGGTTCTCAAAAATCATATTGCTGGCGCATTCACTAGTTCTCCAACTCGCCGTTATTAAACGTAGAGTGCGCTAAAAAACCAGTGATTCTTTACTACGTCGGTATTTCAGATCATGGGCCACGAAAGTCCGTAAGATGCAATATCTATTCATATACGTCGTTTGTGGTAAGATGCTTGGTCTATTCATATACCTCGTCGGTGTTTCAGTATCATTCCCAACATTATCGATGTAACTTAGAATAAGATTGTGATATCTCTAGCGGTTAGAAATAGAATTAAATTTTAACAAAACTATTGCAAAAATTATAAAAATTATACATAAATATGTAGATATAGTAAAGGACACAATTTATTAATTGGTGATATAGTAAATATCTCTCCCTATTTATCTCATGAATATTCTTGAATTTAAAATAATTATCGAGAATATATCAAATTATTCATTGTTTCTACCTAAACTTAAAAATAAAATATAAAATAAAAAAAAGATTAGTCTCTGAGAAATTAAGAATAAAATATAGAAATAAAAATCTTTGTAAATTGTTATTTAAATTATTATAGTGAATTATTACAGTGATAAGAAATGAACAAATAATCTTCGTTTTGCATGGTACGGAAGTTTAAGTAAATTTAAGTATATTTAATAAGGTAACATAAGTCCATCTCTGTCATTGTAAAAAATAATTTTTCTATTACAATGATCAATAATTTAGCATTGTACATTTATAGTTCTGATAACTTACCGCGACCATGAATATTAAATTTTTTGAAAGCCACATTTAAGCTACATTTAAACTTCCCTGGTATCGCGAATGAAGTGATATTATAAAATGAAGTTAGAGAGGCATTTTTCAACTTTCCCTTAGAATAAACAATCTAGTTCAAATAGTTTTCAGTTTTGCAACTATGTAAATTCGGTCATTACCAAAGAGTAAATAATCAATTAACATTACTAAGTAAACGACCCTATGAAATTTGCCGAATAAATAGCCGACACAACAAATAGCATGAAGTATCTACGTGAAATGCAAACAATCGAGTGTATCGAAACGCAATGAGCCCCAGGAAATTACGGTTGAATGCTTATCAGATTTGCATAAAGATTCTGAAAGCGAGGCATTTGCCCCAAAATGCAAATCCAATGGTCGTGGTTAAAGTGGGAAACAGAAGGAAAAAGACGGTGGTCCGTGAAAGAACGGACTCGCCGATCTATAACGATGTAAAATTGGATGACATGTTTTTTTTCTTTTCTTCACGAAACGTTCCATTGGTCCCATTTATTGAAACTCCTCAATTGTATTACAGTACTTCGTATTCGATCTCTTTTGTAACTTGGACGAGCTCTTGAGCACTAAAATTACGATAGCCGTATATCTAAAAGGTTATTTACGTTTCAAATTTCATGGAAGTACAACGTTTGAAGTTGCTTTGGTATGGGATCAACCAGGTAATATTGAAAATTTCCCAATTACTACGATTCCACATTGCTCTGTTTTAATTGATCAATTTTAATTTGTATTATTGGGACGGGTCAATAATGTAATAAATTTATCCGAGCAGATCATCAATATTTTCACAAATGGGTGATGTTGACCAATCCGAAAGACCTTTCCGCAGGACCGAAAGGTTACGTTAAATGTAACATCGCGATTAATGTGAAAGGAGAGAAATTGAAAGTGCAGCCGGATACGGAGGGCGAGGATGACATCGAGGGGTAATTTCCACTTTAAAATAACCTAACAAGTAATATCTCTTACTAACTGTACGACATTGAGAACTTTTAAAATTGAAGAACTATAAACTTTCTGCATCTCCAGAATCAAATTAAAAAGCATCGGACTACTTTATAGCGTCAAAATTCTTTGTTAAATCGATATTCCAACTCACGAGCGTCTTTAATTCAAGCACACTTTAATATTCATTGCGTGAAATTTCTCTTTAAACTTAATATTTTATAAAATTCATATTTTAAATATAAGCGATATTACGTGATAAATCTTCCGGTCTAGTAGCTTCTTTACAGTCATCAAATCATAATTTACGCTCAATTGATACGAAAATTAGAAAATCAACAAAAATGTATTTGCTACGTTTTTTGCCGCCATTCACAAAACGAGTGTTATTCAATATCGTGTTTGATAGTTAAATATTCATAAATTTAAAGCATTGTATCATATCTATTCCAAGACGCCTTTCCATAAATTTATTCGTTCTTTTCCCAATAATTCAATCATTCCCAACTGTGTCTGTATCCCACAAAACAGAGTATGAAAGAGTATTGTAAAATCGATTTGAGTTGGATATGAATTCCATGCACATTAACTTGTCGACCGATTAATGGAAATCAAATAATTGCAGGAATCTCTTGTTACCGGTCGGTGGTGAATTCCTACGTTTTAGGCAACGAGCCTGCTACATTTTTACAATTTATCGGGCCGATGGTTTGCCAGATATGAGTAGCTTATGCATGAAAAATGGTTTCGAGAATATTAACCCGTTCGTGCAGATATCGTTCGCTGGAATGAAGGTGATCATTAATAAAAAGAAAAATCGCAATCGTTATTGAGCGCATCTCTCACAAAATTATAACTTCAATATTTAATTGAATCGTATACAAAGTTTATAATTGACAATTAAAAAAGTAAGAATTGAAATTATTAATGCTCACGAATGGAAATGGATAAATGAGACGCGATAGCATCTCAACACAAAATGACCTGTTTCGTTTCATTTCGATAAATTTCGTTTTTTTTTCAGGAAACGACGAGAGAAGCATGGCAAACTTATAGGCCGAAATTTAACGAGAAGATCATGTTCAGAGAAATGTTTCCATCTCTGTGTCAACGTGTCAGGATTGTTATCAAGCACCGTGTTAATAGCTGTCGAACGTGTATCGTCGCTTCTTACATTCTCAATATAAGCAAAATATCGAGTCCCGGGGAGAACGGTAAATTCGCGTCACGCGTTATTGAGAATTTGTGCCCGTGAAAATTTATGGCGGAAAAAATCAGGGAAAAAAGCAAGTGTCATAGAACAATATAGTTGGAATACAAACGGCGTCGAATCGAAACCGATAAATCAAGAGACCGAGCCTATCGTGCATAAACGAAATTCAAATAACCAGTTTGCAAGCGAAACGTTGATTAATCAGCTCTGTTTGTTCTGTTCTATTTGTACTTTAAATTCTTCCACCCTTTTTCCCGTGAACAGGTAACTCGCCTGCGTTTAATGTAACCAACATCGTGCAAGTCCAATTCGATACAATCCGGTGTATATTTCTTTCTTTCTTTTTAACTCGAGTTCGTACGTCGATTTAATTATCCCTTCGTTTCGAGTCTACTCCTCGAATCGAAAGCTAAATTGAAATATTACGGATCAATCTTCTGTTTGAACTTTTGAAGTAGAGAAATTCGATGTCAAATAATTTCGATGTCATACATTTTTCCACGACGATGACACGTGCTCAACGAATGCCAGTTGTGATTAGTGTTTAATTATATATAACACGTAATACGACATAATTTTTTTCTTTTGGTTTGTTTTTTCCGCGAAAAATTCGAAAAATAAGGTAGCTTGATATATCGCTGGGTGTCGCTTTTATCAGGTTTCCTGCCGACTTTCGGTCCATCGTTCCTTCACTTTTACGGGTCCGGAACTACAGACAAGCACAGCTGTTTTGGCAAGTGCTCTACAGCCCTTCCTTTTTATCGCGGCAGAGTTCTTATTTCCCTAAAGACTGAAATAGATGATTCGGAAACAATGTCTGGAAACAGTGTAGAAACAGAGCTCGCGGCACCAATAATCGAGGTACTATACCGATCATTTTCCTTTTATTATTCGATTGCTCCATAACGGCAAGTTTAACAATTTAAGCGTTCAAATTTTCAACTTGGAACTGCAAATTTCAATTTTTTAAAATTCATATAAATAATGTGAATTATACAGCTTCTTTCGTTTATATAAAAATTTAACATCTTTTTTTTAAAGTTTCAATAAATACGGTGAAACAATTTGTTTGCTAGCAACAAATAGTAATCTAGCGTCACGGTTTATTTTGTGTTTGCCAAGAATGAGCGTGTAAATAACGTATAAAATAAGTTGACGTAACGTCGCTTCATCGATTTGACGATCCGTTCGCGTGATTGTGTACCGGCATGAAGCTAATGGTTATAGCGAATTTAACGTCGAGCCATCACAGTACTAGATCTTTATGATCATTCCCTTGTCGGACAATGTTTCACGACTTTTGAGAAAAAAAGAAAAAACGAGAACGGTTTAACGGTGTTAAAATGTTCTTAAATTCCTTAAAGTTGTTAAACGCTAGAAGATTGGAAAGCTTATGTCAAAACACTTTTAAAATTCCATATTTGATCTTCGTCTATGCTCGAGTTCACGGCCGCTAACTCGGATCGTTTTTCACAGAGAAGCTTGTGGAAGACGGAAGAATATTACCTGGTCGCTGTGTTGTACGATATAAGCATGATCGATCGGCGAAAATTTTGGACGAAATCAATAAGCTTCGAGGTTAGCCTCGGAAACGCCGGTAATAGACAATTTGCTCGCAGCCAATGCTTCGAGGACAATAACGACGGTATTGGATTCTCGTGTATACTTTCGCTAACAACTCCTTTCGAATGATCGAAAATTGGGGAATCTGGGTGCCGGTACTCGAACTCCCAAAACCAAGCTACGCTTCCATTCTCCAATTACTCGTTAATACGCTTGACAAGTTTGCGCCATGTGCAGCCGTCGTTGGCAAAATGTGATTAATTTTCAACAGGAAACCAGATGCCAGATCGTAGACCGGAGTTCGAGAGCGAGACTGCGCCACGATTGACTGGAACGCTGGATGGCAAATATAATTACGTGCCCCTTGGCTCGCGAAAACCCTGCCTCTACGTTAAGTCTTGGTGGCCGAATCTCGACTGGCGAATGTACAACAGTAACAGCTTAGCGTTCATCGCTGATTTCCTAGTGAGTTTCGAGTCGTCTCGTATCCCCCGATATTCCCCCTTCGTTTCGTTTCGAATGTTTAATTCTAATTGGGTATCTATTATATTTTCTCTTTTCACCACGTTTTTGCGAACATGTCGCAGAATTTGAATTTTTTTTTTTTTTTTTTTTT
>NIPQ01112517.1:0-14605 GCA_002806875.1 Lepidotrigona ventralis hoosana
AACAATGCCTGGATCCTATCTAATGGTAATTAAATACATATTATTAAATTTATTTCACAAATCTTCTTGACATCAACAAAAGAAGATTGTACGTGGAATGCACTAAATATAGAAAATTCTATGAAATATCCAAAACAGGAGATGCTCGTTACAAGATGACTGAAATAAATCTCTGCTTAAATTCTATTTCTCTAATGTTATTTTAGAAAAATATGAATTTGTGAAAAATATTCGCACTCCATCAAATCTTTACAGTTACATTGGTTTATTTGATTGATGAAATCAATCAGTAGTCTAGCAATTTCTGATTGACAGTTAAAATATTTGATTGTTTAATTGATTCGGGGTAAATTTACTTTTATTTATTGTTAAAGCTTGCGTTAAATTCTCCTAAAATACATGACAGGGACTTTTCGTTCGACGGATATGCTAAAATAATATATAATAATAAAAACAATAAATTCGAGGCGGGTTTCTGAAATTTCTCTGAAAAATTATATTATTGAGTAAAAACAGTTTTAAAGTTTTCACACATGTAAAAAAGAAAGTTGTTTCACAAGTTGTTACATTATAGCGTAACATTTTAGAATATAGAATGTGCTTACAGTGAATTAGCAGATCAATTATCTTACGATTAATTGAAACTAAACGGACGCAACTTAATAATAAAACGCACGCAACTTAAGGCTAAGACGCACGCAACTTAAAATTAAGACGCACGCATCTCACGTGTCCCTGGTGCTCGGTTGGGTGGATGTGCACACGACGGAAGTTCAGTTGGTAATGAGTGTCCGTACCACTCAAGGTTGATCTAATATTTCGGTCGTCAATGATCCGGAACAGTTGATAATTTTTTTTTTTTTTTTTTTTCAAAAAAACTTCTAAAATTTGGTCGTTGTGTACACATCGAAAGATAAATTGATAATGGGTCTCGGTATCGCTCAAGGTTAATCTCATGTTTTGTCGTCAGTGATCCGGAACAATTGATAATTTTTTTTAATATTTCGAGTAACAGTTTTTTCTGTTATACTAATCTATACTAATCAGTAATTTAATAGTTTTCACATTTCTATCGCAAAGTTACACTTTCATGAATATGTTACTATGTTAAATGTAATAATTTATTAATTTTTTATCGGTTAAAACTGAATTCACATTTTTGTGGTATTAATTTTTAAGTTATGGATTTCTGGCGCATTCACTGTTGGATCAACTTTGATTGTTTTACTTGATGTAGTTCCCCAATTCGCCGTTATTTAGCGTAGAGTGCGCTAGAAACCCAATGATTTTTTACTATGTCGGTATTTCAGAGCATGAGACGCGAAATCCCATAAGATGCTTGGTCTATTCATATATGTCATCTCGTCTGTGACTAATCCTAAATTATGTCATGTAGTAATCAACCAATCAATTAAAACAGGCTACTTACTAATTAAGCAACGAAATCACATGTACAAAATAATAAACCTTGCATTCTGTTGCGTTCACTTTTTTGTTAACTTTACGAAGAATCTTAATTTCGTGTGCATTGCCAGCCATCAAAATCCTCGTAAATTTAAACGATTTACACAATTCAAAGTGACTCGTTGTTTAATGAATATTACATTACATTTGTTGGCCGCATTCGTATATCGAAATGACCATTGTTAAATTTGTGATCTCATACAGCATTGTCTGAAACGTTAAATGAGCTTTTGTGTGTGGTAACCAATAGGTACAGATTTCTCTATTAGAAGACTCTATTAATTTATTAATTACTCGTAACTGAGCGATAAATTTCATAATTATTCTTTGGAATTCATACTTTCTTAAAATGTTAGTCATCGTAGAAATTACTATCCTTGGCGAAAAGTTCTTGATTAAATCCAAGTTCTTGAATATATTTAATTAAAACGTTGAAATTCGTATAAAAAAGAATTCAATTAAAATCACTATTCTTTACCTAATTCAGATTTTAATATTTTCAAATACTTGTAAATACTTTTTTTTCAAGGGCAGTTGAAAATTAGCAGATTGATTCTTTTGTCATTGAGTTGCAACAGCTGGAACTCCAGAGTCACCAATTGCATGTAAATTTAAATTCTGTCATCGCGAGTCGTCAATATCATTTGTCTCGTACGAATTGTTTAAACTGTCATATCGATTGAAACTCTCCGTACGAGCAATTTTACACACCAACAGATGTCACTGGTTTAGAAAGAAGTCACAAAACCATGTTGCAAGTGACTTTCACCAGCGCCGACCAATCGCGGTCGTCGTTCTGGACTTTCTTCTACGTGAAACGTTCCTCCTCTCCAACAACTTAAAGACATTCGACATCTACATGGCATACAAAATCACTTAGAAATATTTCGAAGTGTTACTTTTTTTTTTCAATCCGAAAATTGGTCCACTGTGACGTTAGCGAATTTCCGCGGAGTGTTCAACGATAATCTGAACTTTTCGAAAAAAAAAAAAAAAAANGAGATCGAGACACGATTTTCGATACGGCCGTGAGAGGCGACGAACCAATGAAGCGCAACCTTAGCGTCCTCGTCTCGTAGAAATGTGTTCTCGGTTTCAAGCCGGAGAGCCCGCGTGTCCACGAAAGGACAGCGCGTATCAACTGCCAATGAGGGAGGCCTCGGCTTCTCGAGCCGCCTTTCTCTTTAGCTTCGAGTCACGACTCAGTTTTCACGGCAACCTCATCCAGGAACCATTCGCAGGATGTCTCGAGGACCGGAACGTGGTGAAAAACGTTAACGCGACAACTCTTTCTTCTTCTTTACGTTGATCAGGCGCGCGACAACAGGATTAACAAAGCTGCTCGAACGACGAATATGTGACTCGAAGACAGACTCGTCCTGAATGCAACGACTGTCATCGCGCTGTCAGAACTTTTTTCGGACGAGGCACGACAAGGTATTCGATATCTTCGATAAGGACGCGGCTTTTAGAAGGCTAGACGATTGAAATTCGAATTTGAACCGTGACGGATCGTTTCGAAATTGAGGAGATATTTGCGCGGTGACATTTGAGAGCGCGGTTCCACGTGCGTTTGTACGTCATCTGCTACGGTGGCATCGGTGAGTGGTGATTTCAACGCCTGGATAAGGGTTACGGATTATTACCGATTATTACGCTGACGATCGCACCTTTTGCCCCAATCGTCTCTTTTTTTCGCGATGAAACTCTCACGATTTCTCTTCTTTGCAATATGTGCTACTAGTCGAGCTAAACTGTTGTTTGTGGCATTGTTAGATTGTGTCTTGCTGGTCATCGATACTGTCATCGAGCAGAATCGGACCGAAACCTATCGAGTTTCTAAAGAGATTGAACTTTTTTTTCTAACACCGATCTGATGGAAAGCCTTGCTTTAGAAGGACAGCTGGTTCAATGAAAATATCCGTGAAAGTATAGTACAGGGCGAAGCAAACAAAAGAAACAGAGATAGAAATTTTGACAGTCGAGATTTCGAATCTTTTGCTGATCAATACCGTACGAATCTTAGAAAATGATGGGGATCGAGTAGAAATTGACCGACAATCGACATTATTCCAGAGATTTCGAATTTTCCCTCTGGCACACGCTGTCATAATAACATTAATTGGCCTCGGAAAGTGGAGCGTGGTTGATTGTGTTTTCCTCGCGCCTCGATTATTCCGTACCGAGAGATCCAGGAGAAATGGAAACGTTTCTTCTCACGTGCTCGTAGATTTCTTCTTAATTATTCACGCGGCTGCTCGGATTATAATCGACGTGAAAACGACGACTTGAGAGTTTTTACTTTCGACACGGTCCCGTGGATTTCGCCGATTTCACGAAAGACCAGAACACCTAAGGCCGCAAGAAATATCAAGTGTCAAACGTCAGTCGGTTGTGTTACGTCAGTAAAAGAACCGGTGCAGCGAAAATTTTTTCCGCGCGAATGATTCGGTTCATTGCCTGTCGCGGTTGCACGCGGGCTAAGGTTTGGAACCAGAAGAAGTGAAAGGATCGAGACCTGGCGCGCGTCTAACCTGCGCTACTCCCCCCAGAGATCTCGTATGTTCATGTAATTCTTGTTATACAAGCTGTTCATCGGTACGTTTACTCGGCTTTGGAATTGCGCAATAACGCGAAAAACGTCCGAGTTGAAAACGTCCGCTTTGTAGAAAACGCTCGTTTTCCAGCACGTCGGTGTTTTTACGGCCGGCTGTGTCGTGAAACACACTCGTATTATGTTCGGAACGTTGCATAAACGACCGCGGCGAAACTGGATCACCGCGCTTTTCTTTTTACCTTCTCGCTCGCTGAATTACTAGATTACTCGAACCGTAATAAAGCGTGGCTGTTCGTTTCTCAGGTCAGTGGGCCTCGCGAGCGTCCATCCTTTCCAACTACTAGTAGCTAGTAATAAAATTGGCAATAAAATGAACACGGTGCGACTGTCGCCTGATCGGTCACCGACCGGTTTCCACTTCCCAAATTTCGTTTCAGATCGCAACACAAGACGAACGTCATCGACAAAAGAATTTCAAATAACACAGAAAACTACCAAGTTTTTCGCATATTTATTTCTAAGGTTTTCTGAAAATTAAATACTTCGTCTCACAAAGAAATTTCGCGTGTCAATCAACGCGTGTTAATTATAAAATTTCAGGCTGTTAGCTAGTGGAATCTGTTACACCGTAGAATTCTCTCCTGTTCTTCATTGACCCCCTTAAACGTTTGCGATCGAGGCCATCGTTAACGCATCGATTGAGATAAAAATACTCAAAGTCATCTTGCTGGCCCACGCAAATGCTAGCCCCCACCGTCTAACAGTTAATCGAATGCCCAATTTTTAGATTGTATTTTTTAGATTATCAAACTCGTTTTAATCACTGGCTCGATTGGGAAATTCTTGGTATTTCTTTCTTTTTTTAATTTTTAACAAATAATGGAGTAGTCGAACAGTCCATTTTTTATATAGTTGTGAAAAATTATCTAAAGTCTAATTCTACTTAAACCTATATAAAATATTATATATATATATATATATATATATATCTGTTATTATANAAAAAAAAAAAAAAAAAATATAGTTAAATTCTTCTTAATCGTTGCTACGAATTTTCCGAACAATTCGAATATTCGAGAATCGTTTCGCTTGACAGACGCGCGTCTGCTTCCTCGTCGATCTTCACCGATTCGATGGAAAGTATTTGCATTCAGCCGCGGATGGCGAAGCACCATTTCACTTTCAGCGAGGGAACTCGGCGGCGATAACCACACCACCTCCGAGATCGTCAATAATCCATCGTGTCCTAGTTGCGTATCGTCGGATTTGCGTAGCCACCGCGCACGATCGTAGACGGGTAGAAGATGAAATTACAGGTTTCTGCTCGGGGAACTGGTAAAAACTTAATTAACGTGATTATCTGCCGCGAACAGATTTCAATTTATCTTTCGATCGCGGCAACTTCATGGACGGAATTGTCAGGTAGAAAACATTGTTTAAATAGATACACGGATAACAGTGGTTGCACGCAATTCCTCGTAGAGACGATATGCCAAGGAGGTAGTAGCAACGAGGTCATTCGTCTCTTTATGACTTCTTTGTTTCTAGTGGGCTCCTCTCCGAGCGGTGGTCGTCGATCCGCAAACGAATTAGTCGCGCCTCGGCGTGATTCGTACTCATTTAGATACTCAAGTCATATGTACATGTCCCGAGGATCTTCAATTTGGCAGCAGCCAAACGATGAAATTTTAAATTCATTTGGAGGAAATATCAGGGGGATGCTGGCACTCGCTGGAAATTCAAATAGTCTTATTCGAGACAAATAATTCTTCATGGTTGATTTTCTGACGATGAGTAAAGTAATCTTACCTCTGTTCGGGGTACGTTGTCCGAATTTCAACGAATGTGTAATATATTGATATTATCGTAAATTTATAATAAATTGATTCTCGTCTAATGTGCTTAATCGAAAGATTAAATTTGATTTAAATTTCATCGCATATTTTCTCTCTTTAAAACTTCATCTTTACCAATTTTCGCGAACGTGCGTCGCGTCGCCAATATTTCCTCTAACGTAAAAAAAAACAAAAAAAAAATGAAAACTATAAAGAGAACAGAAATCGACGAGTTTCTAGAAACGATGCGTCATGGTTTCGAAAATAGGTAGGAAAAATGGAAAGGCCGGCAGGCCGATCGGAAGGTCTCGTTTCGAATCGGTGGAAAAAGTTTAATTGGCGCGTGGTGGATCTATAAGCGCGTTATCGGTAATCTAACGCAGGATCAACCGATCGCGGGGAAAACTTTCTCACATTTCGCGCGAAATACAGGCCCGATTACAACAAGACACCAGCGCACCGGTGACTAATAAAAGTTCTACGATATTTTTGAGCAATTGTTCTCGTCGAGAGCAACGGGAATGGGATTTTAATCGTGAAACGCTCCGCGTTGTCTCGCTCTCCAGATGATACTACTCCCGTTACTATGGGTTTTGCTGTTGCCTGCGATCATCATGGGTGGCTACGTTCCACCCGGGCCACGGTTCAGATGTCCGAAAGAGCCCAAATACATCTATCCTTGCGCGTGCGTTCGCGGCAGTGACAGAGGATTGTACGTCCGTTGCGAGAACACGAATTTGGCCAGCTTGAGCTTGGCCTTCTCCAATCTGGGCAACGAGGGCATGCCGATCGAGGAGCTCGTTTTGTACAAATGCAACATAGGTGAGCTATAGTTCTCTCTTACTCAGAAACGTATACTATTACGGACACTTGGGTTAATTGCTCGAGGAACGAACCTTTTGAAATTAGAAAAAAAAAAGAAAAGAAGAAATTAATATTCCAAGTATAAATATTCTTTGAAATCGAGATATTCATTTCCTACAAGTCGACAATTAAATCTATTAAAAAAAGAAGAAGAGAGAAAAGGACAAGTATACTTTTGAAGAACGATCCGCGTAAAGTGAGATCGTCGAGTGGCATTAAAACTGGAATTTCACCGTGTTCAAAGGACGTTTTTACGGACCCGCTCTCTATCCTCTGGACGTTCGAGTGTTGCGATTCATCGACACTCCGCTGAGATTGATCGAGGAGCACAGTTTTCTCGGCGTAAATAGAACTCTGCAAGAGCTTTATGTGATAAACAGCTCTCTGGAGAAGTTCCCGCGGCAAGCATTGCAAATATTGGGGAATCTCAGTATCCTGAGTATCGCTGGCCATCGGATTTCCACTTTACCGGTGGACAGCTTCGCTGACAGTGCTGCAGCCGGGAAAATTGAAAAGCTGGAGATGAGTAACGGTACTATAATGCTGTCCTGCGCGAAAGTAAATCTGTCCTGAGTAATAGTTGTACAGTTTTTCATTTTCGTAGGTACACTGACCTCTTTGCCAGCGGAGGCGTTGACTCCTCTGAAAAAGCTGAAAAGATTGGATCTCCATGATAACGAGATTAAGGAGCTGAAGAGGAATCAGTTTAAAGGTTTGAGGGACACGGAATACTTGGATTTGTCTCACAATCAGATCAACAAGCTCGATGGCTCCCATTTGGCTGATTTGACGAAGATGGGCTGGTGCAATCTGTCACACAACGCCATTGCAGACTTGAAGAGGTACTCTTCGAAATTCTGCCCTACATATGAGACAAATAATATAGTAGAGTATAATTTAGGAATCTACATAAATGTATGAAAATTCGTTCTTTATCTGTAGAGGAACATTCGCGAGAAACTCTCTGCTGAAGGTACTCAATCTGAGCCAGAATAAAATCAGGAAACTCGATTCGAATACTTTCCGTGGCATGCGCTTCTTGATAAGACTGTATTTAAGTGATAATCAGATAAACGACGTTGGAAGAGGAACCTTCGGTCCTGTTACTAGAATAGGCACCATCGATCTGGCTAGAAATTTCATTAAGAAAATCGACTTTCAAATGTTCAATCAACTACAGTTTGCAGAGGTTTGTGCGTTATTTTTTATTCGTACAAACACTATTAATTGAGAGCAAAATCGGATTTGTTTTTCTTTCCAGCTGATAGACGTGTCCGAAAACTTCGTGACGGTGATAGAAAAGTTATCGTTCAAGGATCTCTACTTGGCGAAGATCAACTTGTCTCACAACGAGATATCAAACATAGAGCCAGGAGCTTTCGAGAACTGCGTCAACATCACCGTATTGGATCTAAGTCACAACAAGCTGGAGAATATTTCCAAACACTCGTTCGACAGTGTAACTTACGCTACGGAGCTTCAACTGAGTTACAATCAGTTCACCGCCCTTAATCAGGTGTCTTTCGGGGGTCGAGTGATTCGAAGATGTTACCTCGAGAACTCCCGAGCGAAATGATTATATTAATGATTTTAGGTGCCGCTGCACAATATGACCGGGCTGAAAGTTCTCAACGTGTCGCACAATTTGATGCACTCGGTGCCTCGTCAAACGTTCCCGAAGCTGTACGAGCTGCACACGATTGATCTGTCCTACAACAACTTGACAGAGATACACAATGCCGTATTTCAGACTTTGTTCAGCCTTCGTTTCTTAAATCTGTCGCACAATTCTCTGGAGAAGATAAAGCCATCCACGTTTGGCCCGTTGCCAACGCTGTTGGAGTTGGACATGAGTTATAATCAGTTGAACGATGTTGCACGCGGCAGTTTAACCAGATTACCAAGCTGCAGGTGATCAATGATTTATCAAGATTCGTTTGCTTCGAAGTTCGTCGGAAAACTCGGTTTTTCAATTCAAATTTATTCGGGTGACAGTTAAATCGATTGTGTCGATTTGTAGGAGCTTGACGGTGAAGAACAATCGATTGACGAAGATATTCCAGCTGCCGATTTCTCTGGGTAACTTGGATTTTTCGGAAAATTGGTTGGAGGAAATCCCCACGACGGACGTATGGCCCACGATGAACGCTCTTCTTTCGCTGGACCTCTCAGGGAATCGATTGGCCGATAATCTGAAACACGGCAGCTTCGAAAGCCTGCTTACCTTGAGGGCTTTGAATCTACAGTCGAACAACATAACGAGACCACCTTGGGAAGCACTGAGCACTCTGACCAGCCTGCAATATCTTCATATGCAGGTTTGACCGTGTCTCGAATGTATAGAATTAATATCCAATGATACACCTCTAGCTTAACAAAGCGAAACTTCGTACAAACGATAATTACAGGACAATCAGCTGACCGAGTTGGGAAAATCCGCGTTCGGACGTCTTCCGATAGTGTTCGAGTTGAATCTAGCCAACAATCAGATACAGAACGTGAGCACTCGGGCTTTCGAAGGGTTGCTGCAGCTCTTAACTCTGAATCTGACGAATAACAAACTCACGCATATACCGAACGAGGCATTTCAGACTCTCGTCTCTTTGAGATCTTTGGACCTCTCTCACAATAAGCTAGAAAGGTTGGATAACAAAACTCACGGGCTTCTGGACGATTGTTTGTCCTTGGAGAGGCTGAATCTCAGTCACAACAAGATATCTTTTGTCACGAAGAAAACGTTTCCAAACGATCCTTGGGTCCCTTATCGATTGAAGGAAGTCGATCTCTCGTACAATACCATGCCGGTCTTAACTCACGAGTTCACTGTAGGAGCGAAGAAGTTCCAGTATTTGAACGTCAGTCACAACAACATTAACGAGATTCGAAAATGTGAGTATAGTTCAATACAGATTCCCAGTATGTGTAGAAGAAATTGGTAATACTAGTATTAATTTAATTTAATATCTTTTTCCTTTCTTTTTCTTCTTTTTTTTTCGAATATTCCAGATGTGATTGGGAATCTGACAGCGATACAGACACTGGACCTCTCTTACAATGAGATCAGCGACCTCTCAGAACCGGATATCTTCGATCCTCCGACGAATCTGACTAATCTGTATCTGAGTCACAACCGCCTGACTCACCTGCCCTTGAACAAGATCCTCCCGTTGTCAAATTTGAAGATTTTCGACGTGGAGTCCAACTCGATCGGAGTGTTCAGCGACACGTTCATGAACATCATAGAAAATGGCACGAAGCTTCGATATCGCGGTAAGAGGGAAGCAACAGAAGTTTCCGATATTCTCTTTCGCGACGATATCAAGCATTAGAATGTGATTGTAGTAATCGCTCTCTAACTCTGCCAGGAAATAATTATTATTACTATTAGGAAGCATTATTGTTAGGAGTTAGGAGTTGGAAGCCATTGTTAGAAATTGTAAATTATTATTAGGAAACCCACTGCACTGTGATTGCTACGTGAGGCCCTTGAAAAGATGGCTGAACACTCACACGGAAGTCCCGAAAGAATGGTCGAACGTTAGCTGCGAGAGTCCGCATTTCTTGTCTCACAAAGTTCTGACGGAGGTCACGGAGGACTTGATGGGATGTGGCCAGAGGGACGTCAGAGAGTATCCCGAGTTCGACGTCACCCCAGACGTGAAGTACCGAAACATCGAGTAGTACGTATATTTCACAAACGAAACGACCATCTTGGCAATCGATGCAAACGCGAATATTTCAATTCGTTCATGACGAATACAGTTCCTGGCGACATTCTCTTCGGAATTTGGTAAAAATTAGATTTTCAGAAAATTAAATCTCCAGGGACTGTAAGATGAAAATTAGTGACACGTTTTTCGTAACGATGAATATTTTTTAGCAACGAGGAGGACAAGAGTTGGAAGGCGACATGGTACGTTACGTCGCGAGAAGACATCGGCGACTTTTACGTGGTGGTTCGAGAATCCGGTAGTAGCAAATCCGCGATCGAGAAGGATCTCGTCTACAGCGAGAGGTCCTTTAAAATTCCGGACTTGCAGGATTCTGGGACAAAGTACGAGCTGTGCGTGCTCGCGAGGGACTCGGAGGGCAACGTGAAGCATTTTCGAAGCTCGCAGTGTCAGATATTGGCGCAGAATGGGTTCGACTCGTTCGCGTCGAGGTTCACGGTGAACGTGTTCCTGATCCTAATCGCCTTGTCCTTTGGCATTCTAGCGTGACGCCGGAAGAAAAGAGCGTCGCGACATCGCGGTAGAGATCATTCCCCGCGATTCTTTCTCTTCTCCCACGATTAACGCATGTAAATAACGATACGATCGTAAATCGATGTCATGCGGCGTGGATCGTGGCTGTACATAGGTTGTGTCTCACCAGTGAGGTACGTATCGGCAGGACGTTGAACGTCGTGTATTTATTTTTGTAAAAATATAGTCGCATAGAGCCTAAACGATCCTAAACGATTCTCGTTTTTCTCGCTCCGAGCGAGATAGAAAATACATTGAATGACAAATTTAATCAAACTTTCACGGAATACCCACAGTCCTTCCTTTCAAACTTCCTTGTTTATCTCGGTCTAGCAAGCGATCGATGGAAAAAAAAGGAGTAAAACGGAAGGAAGGAGGAAGATCTATCGATGGGATCGGGACAAAGGGTGAAAAGAGTTGGCTGTGTAATTTGAGATCGTTAGGTGGTCGTGAGGTCGGGACGATTAGCGGACAATTTGTCTTAATAACTTCTGTCGGCTAATCCCACGAGCCTAATTCCTCGAGCCGGTGCGTGCGTTGTCCCGCAGCTAATAAAGGCGTTTCTGCCGGTTGAAAAAGTTCTCAAGGAAGTCAGCAGCGGGGCTCGCGAGCCGCACGTAGTAAGATGATTTCATTATTCCGCGTTTTATAATTAGCATCCACGGTTATCCCGGAGGAAGAGCAACGGCTCGGAGCTTTTCTAATGAGGCCGAAGTCCCGTGGAAGTCGTCGCTTCCGCAAAACGATCCTGCGGCCAGATTAATGACGTCACAGCCGATCACGATCATTCACGCGACACGTTCTCTCCGCCTCGTTCACTCTCGGCTATTATTCGCGGTGGATCTCGATCCGTTCGTGCGGTGTTTTTCTACGTGTCGAAGAGAAATTCGCGAGAGATACGTGACGAGCAGGGGCGCGACCACGCTGTTTCGTTGACGATTAACGGGACATTGGATCGGTGAACACGCAACGCGCGCGCGATCGTTATCGCCTCCGCCTAAGAAAAAAAGATCATTTACTTTTTTTTAGACGTTTGTTCTTACGAGAAAAAATATTGCTTCTTTTGGCAAAAACTCTCTTGGCGGTATCCTCGCCGCAAATATTTGAAACGTGTCGTGACACTTAAATATCGTTTTAAGCAAGTTTTTATTCCTCTTGAAACATCTTTGAACAATGATTATACGATATCCTTTTACATTATACAAAGACCTTTGAGGCTCGTCAACGTTTAACCAATGTCGTTAACGGGACGTTTCATTAACGCAATTTTGTCCAACATCAAAACCCCCATTCTTTAATAATAGAATTAATATGATTCCCTCGACGTCGTTATGTCTTCTATCCGTACGTGTCTTCGGATGAGTCTGTATTTGTAATGTCACGATAAATCCACGATCGTTCGATCCTTAATCGAAATCCTGTGTCTACGAGATTAATCTGCGAACGAGTAAATTGGATGGGATAAACAGGGAAGATGCGATTCTGGAAGAGCAAACACACGCGTCTTCCCTCTCCACCGGCCAGGCTGTTAATCTTGTTATTTGCGATCTTGGCGCGAGATCGGTAGGGATCCTTTGATAGCACGTTACCGGAAACGTTGTAGCCTCTCGTGCGATCGCTTTAATTATCGAATTCTTTTTTCTTTTGTCCGTTGAGGCAGTCTCCGAGGAAGAAGGAGTCCAATTAGCATCGAACCGTGGCGATCGTTACGGAGCCGAACGATTTCTCGTCGCCCAGCGTAATCGCAATCGGTTGCTCGTTACGAAATCCTTGGACACTTTCACCTCCGGGCCTGGAGGAGTATGGCGTGGTACCGTACACGAGCGTGCACGATCCTACACGAACGGGCACGAACGATGGCGCGCCGGCAGTGTCTATCAGCGGCAGACATCCGTTTGTCTGGCCTCGGTTCGACCATAAGGCCCCCAAGGCTGTTTTACTTGAATAAATGTATGCGCGACTGATCCTCCCGGTCGAACGAGCCGCGACCAGACTTCGGTTTCGTTGACCTGCCCACTCTCTCGGCTTCCTTCGTTAACTCTTTTGCCTCACCGCTTTCTTTTTGTTCTTCGGCTGTTGTATAACAGCGACGTGTGTGTCGGATGAAAAGGTACAATTTCCACTTGTTAATCTCCGGTTAAGCTACCAGAACAGTGGTCAGAAAAATGGTCCGTAATTTTTCATTTGGGATTTTCGAAGATCCTGATAATTCTCTACGTTGTGGGACAATTAATCGGCCATTTTTGTGTAAAACGTAATCGCTGGCGGATCAACCATGTTTATTCCAGTTCGTAGTTTATATTCATGGAAGCAAGAACTGGTTATAAATAATTATTAAAAGAAGACCGAAACTGGAAGATTTAACGCGATAAACAGACGATGACTAGTTTCTTCGTGTTGGTTGAACGCATTTACGTAGTTCACTTTGGATAGTGACTCACACACGGATCCATGTAAGGCCCAACGTCGCGTCCGAGAGTCTCTCTCTCTCTCTCTCTCTCCATCTCTATCATGGACCTGGACCTGGACCTGGACCTGGACCTGCACGCCTACGGCGAAACGACGAGTCGAGAAACTGCGAGATGAAAAGGAGTGAGGAACCTCGAAAAGGCTGGGCCCGGCCTACGTGACTCGATTTCGTAGTCAAACGTGCATAAATACGTCGCGGTTTGAAATATCGGAGCGTTGCTCGGGCCGAAAATGCGCACAGCTCGTTAATTCTTTGCGCTCGTAGGAGGATAGAATAATCTCTTCTTCGTATCGCTCCCATCGATCTTACAGCGTCGATCGATCTACCGAGCAATTAGGGTGAGACTGTTGCAGCCTTAACTCCGTTATGGCCACACTTAC
The DNA here is from genome assembly GCA_002806875.1 of Lepidotrigona ventralis hoosana. Classification (NCBI taxonomy): domain Eukaryota; kingdom Metazoa; phylum Arthropoda; class Insecta; order Hymenoptera; family Apidae; genus Lepidotrigona; species Lepidotrigona ventralis. The sequence goes on from NIPQ01112517.1 coordinate 13,815, forward strand.
AAATGTACCGACGAACGTTGACGGTCCGAATATCAAAACTTTCTACCCGAAGTGGAATTTAATTTCGATCAGCCAAATGGTTCGTAATTTTTTTCACATCTATTTCGACAAGAAATCTCATCTCATCTTATTGTCTCATTGATATATTTGGATTACTTATATCGTTCCAGTCAATTTTTCAAGTCTAGATTTTAAACATTGAATATAGTCGAAATATCTGTGACTCGGAGAACCCTATCTCACACTGTTCAAAGCTGTTCATATTTGGATCACTTCGATCGTTGCACATCACGCCACACAACAGTCAAATCGTTCATTTTCAAACGTAGACTTTTGAAATTGGATTCAGCGAAAAAAAATTGACTCGGAGGGCTCTACTTTTTGCCTACTGTTCAAGTTTGTCATATCACAGATTTGGACCGCTTCAACTTGAGAGAAATTTCATCTGTTCCACTGTCGCCTGATAATATCCATGCCCCTCGAGATTCTTGCTCGAGTGTTACAGCTTTATCCGTGTTTTCCGTCAGATAGATACTGCAGGATACCGGTGGACCGCGAGAGGTTAAGCCAGCGGTTGCGAAAAATGCCGGTATCAGCGGCAAGGGTACCTGCTGCACAAAGTACCATCGGACGGATCTCACGTGCGCGCCGTTAAAAAGATGTTGCTCCGTTCCGCGTCGACGTCCGGCTGCGCACACCGTCTGTCTCTGGCTCTGGTGTGCGTTGTTAGTTGTGTGTTCGCGTGTTGTTAGTGTTTGTGTGCTTGTGCGTGTATGCGTGTGTGTGTGTGT
>NIPQ01112539.1:0-14478 GCA_002806875.1 Lepidotrigona ventralis hoosana
TACACACTTGTAGTATTTTTTTTTTTTAAACCTCGAGTTGCGCGATTCTGCTTTGAACCTTTTGTGGAGTTTCTTTGGGTTTTGTCATGGCTAGATTGAATTTTTGATAGAATTTTTGATAGAATTTTTCATACAACTAGACTTGTGGATTTTTGCACAAATTTGTGTTTTTATGGATTGATATTGAAGAGTCGAAGAATGTCTGTTTTATATTTTTTGTCGACATGCAACGCACGATTTACTTTGGAAATCCTATAGCTACAGTTTTGCGCATTACGTACGTGCACATTTTGCACATTTAAATTTTCTATTTACAACTACGATTGTAGTATTAAATTATAATCACAAATTTAACTGTAGTTGTAGTTTATAATTAATGTAGTTTATAATAATATTACAAATTATAATATATATAATACTACAACTAGACTTGTAGATTTTTATACATTTTTAAAATTTTTACAGACATGCCAGGCTAAAAGAGTAAAACCTAAAAAAAGAAATTTATTTTCTTTACGTCTCTACTCTTCTTTAAATATTTATACAGGATGTCCCAAATTTAAATGTCAAAACTTCGGGAGCTTTTCAGAGGACCGATAAACTGAGAAAGGAACAAAAATCGCCAATTTGAAGATTTTCTCGGAGCGAAAACAAGCAAAATCTCTAAAGGACACATCTTCTTAGTTCATAAGTCCCCTACTTATACACCCCCGAAGTTCCAACATTTAAATTCGAGGCAGCCCCCAAGACAAAAGTCTTTGCGCATCTTCTAAATTTCCACAAATGGATAGAAATCCGCAGTCTACTTGTAAATTGCAACGATACGAAGAGGCTGGTGACGCCATTGGTCTCAGCAAACAGTCTTGTCACCCTTTCGACCGCTTTCGAGGGATGGCCATCTTGCAATTGTCTGTAATTTGTCTCCCGACCGACGTCGATAGTGTTCATTGTTGTGTCTCATCACGCGCTCGTCCTTTCGATCATAGTGTTATCACACATATATATCGAGATCATTTTCTCAAGACTGCAATTTTTCCTTGCGGAAATGCGTGAAATTCAACTACGATTTCGACGGCTAAATAACACGTTTCGATGTTTGTATCGATACTGTTCTTTTCGAAATGAGTATATCGCTTGTTGATGCTTTTCAGACGGCACGAGTATGGCAAGGTAATTTTCTTGCAGGATTAACAAATATTTTGGATGTAAATGAAATGTGTGTATCATATCTCATTCTCCGCTTTTCAAGCGTAATAAATAATGAAATAACAAGATAATATCTTCGGAGCGAAGAATAGCGATGCCGTTCGTGTAATTCGATACCGCAAGAAATAAAATTATCATATTTAACGCGTTCGCTGTTGATCGGATTTTCATTACCTTCGTCGGATATTTCCAGCTTCCAGTATTTTTTTTTTTTATGAACAATTTTTTCCCCGCGTGTTTCGCGCGAATATACATTCACGAAATGTACGTTTGAAAACATATTCTTGATTTTTATAATATCGCGAAAGCGCTGAATAATTATTAATCTTTTCGATTCTGGTTAAGAACCAGAATTACGTTGACGTTTTTTTTTTTAATTAATTTATTCAATTAATTTAATTATTCTATTATTTATTTTATTGATTCCTTTAATATTTTTTTATCACTTGGATTATGCCTTCGATATTGTGGTAAATCCTCGATTGGTTTTTTGATGATTTATATATTTTATTTATGTATTTAAAAAATGTAATTTCAATGCATAAAATATAATTTTTTTCTATATATATTTATTACAGTAGAATCTCGTCGATAGTGTATATCAACTTGTGTTATCCTCGTCTCTACTTATTATCGGAACAAATAAGAATAAAATATAGAGAAAACTATTATTTCAACGTTACTTCATTTTATTACTATACTTTATTACTGTACTTTACTATTATATTTATTTACTATATTCATTTTATTACTATATTTCATAAATATACCATAAATATAAAATACTAAACGTATTTATAACAATGATCGCTTCTCAGATCCTAAGCCATATAAGTAAGATATCACTGATGATTGTAAGAGTCTATATTATGTCACAAAATTTAAGATATTATATTTATATTTAAATATTTTATCTTTATTTCAATACCTTTTTGTAGAATAAATCGAGTTGAAAATTTCAAAATTGAGCAGTGTATTAGGGATGCCCGATAAGCAGTGTCGTTTTTTTTCAAATTTAATAAACATTGCCATCTAGCGACAATAATTTAAAAAAATAATAATTCAAATGAAACAAAATTTCGTACAGTAACATTACTTATGGGTATCCCCGTTGATTTACAATAGCGTTAACGTGATCTTTTAAGTGAAAGTTTTTAAGGGTTAAATTGGGGGAAATGGCCACAATCTAGCTATAATAATTTTTTCTTTTACAAGTAAACGAATCAGCAATCTGGTTGCAGAGAAATCTTCTTCTTTCGTCCTAAAAATTACGTCGTCGTCGACTCGTCTCGCCGAGGAACATAAGAATCGTATCGACGAGATTCCTTCGGGGCTCAGGAACAGAATTTTCGAATTTCTCGGCGAGAACGCGGTGTCGAAAGGCCAGCTGTGCGTCTCGAAATAACGCCCGGGGCAGTTAATAAATGCCATCTGCGAAATATCGCCTTTGGGAAACGTCGCGGTGGCTTCATAAACGTCGATCCGCGGACTCGTGGCCGCGACGTGCAACGTCAAACCTGTTTCCAAATCGGACACTGTCTTCAGCGTCGCGTCTTTGTTGATCAGCGTCGAAACGATCGGTCGACGTTGACGACCGGTTACAGGGAAAACAGCCGAAGATGTTGGAAGCGAGTTCTCGTTCCCGTCGTTGAGAACGTCCTGTACGGTTTGTCGCGCTTTGCAAAACGTTCGTAATCATTAATCACCGATTCCATTGCGCATTGCTGATGGACCGCTGCAGCGAGCAACGCGTGCAGAGATGCGCTTGATGCTTCCTCGAATAGGGTACAGGGCGATTCAAGAATCGTCTACGTACATTCGATGAGCTGAGTTTCAAGCTTGTTTGGCATTTGACTATGTGATTATAGATCGTGATCAATTCGTGTCTATAAACTGTGTGTACAAGATCAAAAGAAGAAGGATAGGTGGATCTGAATATTTATTACATATAATGTAAGAAACTAAGAAAGTTCTGTCGTTTCTTTTATATCAACGAAAAACGAGTCATTTAACAGGGATGGCCAAGCTTTTGTACTCTTAAGTACCAATTTTTTTTTCAATCGAGCTTCGATGCGCCTAATTATTTTAACAACAAAAACATGTTTGTAAGTAGTAGACATATAAGAAGGACATTAGAAAGATACAAAATAACTTACTCTGATAAATAATAATAATATCGTACTCTAATACTAACTCTTACTCCAAATGACTTGCAAACGTGAAAAACATTCAAGTCTAGTTTAAAAAAATAAAAAAAAACCAAAAGAACAAAAAGAAAAAATATGAGACATTCTAATATAAAGGGACAAAACAAATATCCGATAGTTTTCCGCGTTGCTCTTCAAACTTAATTCAATTATCAGTCGATCGACTCTCTCTCTCTCTCTCTCTCTTTCTGCCTTCCGATTCTGTTCTTGAACGGACCTGTATGTACGACCGGCCGGTCGAAGGAGTCGAGGAATCCACGAGGAGGCAGTGCCAGGTCGCCCGGCTCCGTTACATCAAAAGCATATTCATCGCGCGTCGACATTGTCAACCGTTTTCACCGCGTGACGCGTGAGAAACCTCAAGGGGTTTTAATTGCGCGAAGGTCGCCGCTCAATCGTGCCGGATGACTGTCGACAATCGATGTTACGGCGACGCGTCCCCGGCACGGTGGAAGCGACAAGGGTGACGTAACGATTCGACAATGAGAAACCGCCGCGGTTTTTCGCCTCGGGGCGCGTGGTTCACGGCGTATCCTCGCGTTGTCGTCTCCCAGCTGTCGTCCGTCTCTCTTCTCGAAGGAAGGAAGGATCGCCCGATCGGTTTGCAATTTCTTATTCTCATTCTTCCACCGGTATTATTGTCGATTCGGGGCGAGATCGACTGCTTCCCTCCGCCCCTTTCTTCTTCTTCTTCGCGCTCGCAGAGGATCGACTTGACTTTTCGATTTCAGAGCGGCCGAACACAGTGATCGTCACTATTTTTCGGCGTGATGTATTCACTCGTCGACCGTCTTTCTTCCGAGGGCTGCGTACCTGCCTGCCTATAATCCCCGTGCGAAGCAACGTTGCTCTCTCATCAGTGTTTTACAGCGCGATTGAAATGTCAGTCGCAGTCGAGGATGAATTCTGGTTTTCGAAAGTCGCGAAAATTTCACATTGATACATGGAAAAAATTAATTGATATATAACTACGTCATCACCAAACTACGGACTATTATGTAATTTAAAGGTACAATGCATATAATATGCAAGAATATATAAAATACTCAAAGTAGAATATTTATTATGATATTTAGTAGACAATAGAAATGTCTACCAAGATTTCAAAAACATTTCCAAATGATATGTATATATGTATAATTAATCATACTAATATTTTGGATAGTGTGACGATGAATGTAGAAAATGAAAAATGTACTCGTTATATTGCTTCCTGCATCCAAATTAATGAAAATTAATAAAAAATTAATTAAGATATCGAAAGTAATGTATTAATTAACATATCAAAAAGTTTTGGACGATTAAACGTTCATTGGAGAACAAGACTATAAATAATTATAGAAAAGAAAGAAAGATTTACAAGCTTTATTATCTTCGATATTTGCATCCTCAATGATTTCTAATTCTCTAAATGTCTTATACATCTCTACCACTAGTGCTTTAAATGTGTTTGTATTGATTTTCAGTTTATTTATTGATAACGAAGATAACATCAGCCATTGTAGAAGTAAATTGGGACAAAATTTTTTAGAAGCGAATCTGATGAAATTTAAAATCCAATAATTGTTATAAATGTATGGGACTCGTCTGATTCTTGTATCAAAAAAAAATCTTCAAAATATATAAAATAAGTAATAAAATTTTATCTGATTTGTATGTACAAATCTTGAATCTAAAAACGGATAACACACGAGATCGCGAGCCAAAAGAAAACGTCGAAACCGAACAAAAACACCAAACGAAACGAAAACGCGAAATGCGAACAAAGTCAAACAGCCTCGCGGCTAATACATCACGAGCGAAGAAGCGGTTCCTCTGAAGAGAGGGCCGCAAATTACGAGCGCCAAGCGTCCTTGGCCAGCAGCAGTGCGGCAGAAAAAGAAAGAAATTGCCGGATCGAAGAAGGGCAGACGCTGCGTTCACAATTTTGCGTGATCGGTTTCGCGGATCGAGGACGATAATCCTCGAGGACGACGATTAGGAGAACGGACGTCCTCATTAAAAAAAAGAAAATAAAAGAAAGAATCTCCCTCTTGTCGCTCGGACCGAGAGGAGCAGAGAGGAGCGGAGACAAGGTGGAAATAACGGTGGTCGCGACCATGGTGGTGGTCGTTCGGAGCGAACAGCCTCCGCTTAGAGAATAGTTTAAACTGTTTAACATAATGACCAACGCGTCGGTCTGCATTTGGAGGGCCCCAACAATTTGCCCGACTGTTCTCTAATGTCAACAGATTAGCCGTAATAGTGAAATTACACGTTCGCGTAATATCTCGCATACATACAGAGTATCACGTCGCCCGCGCGATCGCGTCCACTTCGTCTTCGTTCTTCCATCTACACCCCCTCCCCTCCTCCCGCGACCGCTCTCGCTCCTCTTTGTCCCCTCAAGATCACCGGGCTCGATTCGAGAGATTTTTGGTAATGCTAGGGTTAGACGAGAGGTCAAACGGTTTCACGGGGCCAGATTACATGCATTATTCTTGCGCTCGACGTGAACGCCACGACGGAAATGGCCGGGATAATTCGACCGGGACGCGTTCTTCGGCCCACGGAGAACTTTCGGGGGTTTTTTGGAACTCCTGGTCGGGAGGAGGGGACGTTTGATACTCTTCGGTTGTGATTTCAGGGATTTCAACGTGTGTTGGAACGACAGAGACACGATAAAGATTTTTCGGGATCAGGATTTTCCTTCATGTGCTTAGAATATGCAGTCGATGTTGTTGAAAGCGCGAGATATGTTTTTGTAGTATTTCTTATTAATACTTAACTAAATTGCGGATTTTTATGCATTCGTTGAAAATTTCAAAAGGGACGTAAAAATGATAAAAATAATGATATATAATGGTAACAATAAAGCATTAAAATTGTAGTATGAAACTGAAATGTGTAATCTATACAAAAATATTAACCACAATAAGAAACAATATTTCACTTGCAATTCTTCTTTATATTTATAATAAGAATTAGAATTTAAAATATAATTAGAATTTATATTTATAATATTTACTTTCAATAGTACTTTCAACAGTATTGGCAGCTGTGAAAGAAAATTCCTAGGATTCGCTCGATATTTTCTCAACTTTAATGTTAGTAGCTTAATAATTTCGAAATTAAAAACACAATTAAAAGTGCAATTTTATAAAATTTTACGAAATTGAAATACTTCTTGGTTCTGAACGAATTGATAACATCTACAATCTAGCGATAACCTGTCAGAGGCTGTCGGAGTATTCCTGTGGAGAGTTTTTTCAAAACTCCGGAACAAGCGTGTGTGTTTTTATCGCCAATTATTCGATTATGTTATATTATGTACCTACCAAGGAATTACGGAAGCGTGGATAAACCCGATATCGGCTGCCCGATAATTGATCGGTAATTGCTTAACTGGTGATGGGATCAGGTCTCTTCTTTAATGATTTCCAATGAAACTCTCACTTTCACTGGAATCGGGACGCGATCGAAAGTGCGAACGCCTTTGTTCGAGCGCATCGGAGCGTTGAAACGCGACGACGGGATTGTGTAACTTCTTAGGACAGTTTAGGACCTTTCATTTGTGAAATTAATGGAAATGGATGATTCACTTGCTGCCAAATAATCGTGTCGTCAATATTCTAAATTTGGACAATCAAATAAAATATGCTAAATCCAAATACGGTAGAATTGGAACTTCCTGAATTTTCCAAAACAATTTAATATTCGACTTTTTATCGTTTAAACAGAATATTATTTATTAGTAATAGATATCCTTTCTTGTATTAGCACCTAATAAACATTCGTTGTTATTTTTATAGCCGCACGTTGCAGTTTTCATAATTATAAATTCTCGTAATTGCAAAGAAAATTTCACGTGAGATACGAGATTTTACTAACGTAAGAGACACATTGCTGGTGAAACACGTATGCGAGAGATTAGATTTCCACAAAGTGGAATAATAAAGAAAAACGACGAGAATCTCTTTCTTAAGAGATATAGAAATATTTTATTAAACAATTTTGATGATACAAAGATCAATTAAAATAATTCTTTTAATCTTCATCTGGATACATGCAATTTAATGTGAGAAATGACGAGATTGTTCTGTTATCTGAAAATTCTGTTAATCGAACACTCATCTCTCCAAGAATTCAAATGTGAGTGACTCTGTTTATGAATATTTTTCAATTCACGTTTCTCGATATATAAACTACGGATCTTAATACACTTTCTGTTAGATGTTATCTACTTTTATTCGATATTTTATTTATTTTATTTTCCTTTCTCGCGCCCTTAAAAATTCCCTATAAAATCGTTGGCTTAAAACTTTTGTTAAACCAAACCATTGTTCGACACACTCCTCCACTTTTCGCAGAACATGCTACCGATTGCTCTAACCCTCGGTCAAGCTTCGAAACGCAACGGAAAGTGACCAGCAGAGTTCGCCAGAACCTCGAGAACTCGTGTTTCTTCTCACGTCGTCGGAGCTCTCAAGCGAGGGGCGCGCGGAGCGTTTGTTCGAAACGTCGAAACGGATCGTGGAACGTGACGCGCGCCTTTCGATCGCCATCGATGTGCAAAGAGGATGGATGATGAGGGAAACCATATGAAGGAAGGAAGGAAGGAAGGAAACGGATATACTCTTGGGATAATAATGATCTCAGGATCGACGGATGACGTACGACGGAGTCCCCGAGGGGGCCAGGCGGTTGATCCATTGTTACGCTATCTCTCCTATTCTACCTCGCGTTTAATGCATAATCTATTACGGGCTTTTAACAATGCGAGCGAGAGCCGGTGGATGCCGAGCCTGTTCACATCCACACAGGGGTGGGTGGCCAGGCTGCTGGCGAATCGATCTTCTCCTTTCGCCAGCCTGACCCTCATATTTCACCACTGTTTTGACGTTTGCTTCGTAAGCATCCGTCCTGAGGGTGGAAAAGCGCGAAGGGGACCGTCACCCCGTTCCGGGTCGCGGGGATGATCCGCGATCAGCCTCGGATGACGCGGTTCGGCGAACTGAACCATAACGATATATATATGTAGTCGAAAGTGGGCTAAGTGGCGCGCGTGGCTCGAAAGCGCGGCGAAACGACGACGGGTGACGTAAACGCGGTCGTGTCGCGCCAGCGGTTTCAGGGTGAAAGGAAGAGGATCAACGAATGGTGGAAGTGGGTTATGCAGACTTCGCGGAACAGGTTCGTTGATCGACGAAGTTTTGAAGGTTGCGATTGACGTTAAAGTCAAATTAACCCTTGGAAAGACAAAGCTTTAATTGTCTTTGAGACGTCTATGATATCATAAGAAGTAAAATTCCAATTCGCGTTCTGTGCGAATAAATAAATGAATATTATAATATTTATATTAATATTTTTATATTTTAATGTTTTAATGATATATGAAATTTCACAAGTGTGCTAAATTATTTTCAGTTCAAGAATTCGTGATTGTAATTTTAGACTTTATATATTTTTTTTTCGGATAATTATCTGCAGACTCCGTATATTTATGCAATTTCATATTTTCACGAGCACAGCTCAAAGATTTGTTTCAATTTCTAAATAAGTATCATAATTTGGATTTTTAAATACTTTCGTGTATTTTTACAAATTGCTCGAGTTTCCCATAAATCTAATTAACTGTCTAGTGTAATTCGAGACGAAATTTTCCTCGCGACTGTTCACCAAGAAAAAAAAATCACCGAACCGATCGCACAGGAAGAACGATCGTAGATACGACACGGTCATTGAATATGCATCCCGAAGAGGTGCATTGGCCTTGGAGGGCTGCCAATAGATTAATAGCCGCGGAGTGATGCTCGAGATTTCTTCGGTGTATATATATATATATCGCATTACGGGAAATGACGCGCCAGAATCTCTTCCAATGACTTCGCGAACGAGGAATCAGTCAGGGATGAGTAACGAACAACGAGAAGGACGAAGATAGAAAGAGGAACAAAGGACCGAGAAAAGAGAAAGGGAATAGCAGAGAATGGGAAAAGGAGATCGTGTAATCACCCTTTCTTTCTTCGACGACTCGCCCCTTCTTCCGTCTTTTCTTTTCAATTCGAATTCCCCCTTGTTGTGTGTGTGTGTGTGTGTGTATGTGTGTATGGCCATTAAGCGATCCTGGGACAACGGTTGTTCGCTCTTCTCAAAGAAATCCTGTTATCCACGGAAAAAATGAGGATACTGTTGATATTGGAAAAGAATTTGGTAGATTGTCACCAGATAAGGGAAACGATAGATAATGTTTGGATGATTCTACGTGATAACAAAATTAGTATTAGTTTTTTCCTGTGATCCTTTCGATATTGGTTGAACCGGGATCAAATAGCTCACAGTGATGAAGATTTTATAGAAAATTAGCTGTTACTTTTTAGTATAATTTTATTATTTTTGAACATCTTATTTAGGAATAATATAATAAGAATAAAAATTGTAGCAGAAGCGAGCTACGAAAATGACACATTCATTAACCGAGGGTTAACTCACGGTCCTTTGATTTTATTTATTTATTTATTTTTTTTAGCTAGTCCTTCCACTATCAATTATAATAATAATGGACCAAAAACATGTGTGTTCTTTTTTTTTATTTAAAATAATTCTAAGTGGTTACTTCTGGTATGCAGTGATTTACCAATATTCCTCAAGAATATTTGTGTAATATTATACATTTCAAAGCATAGTGCATAATTCTTGTTGAAAATATCATTCGTATTATTTTTTTATTTAAATATTTTTAATATTATTATTATTATATTATTCTGTTAGTCCTTTTTTTTTGTTCTGCGATGCTATTATTTTATTATTCCAAGACATACTACGAATTTTCATATTCTAAAAAATATTAAAAAAGTCCTTACATTATTCCTGCCAGAAGTGTTACCACTTCGTCGGTTTCTTGCCAGTTACATGCAAATGACTTCGTATCGCAAAGAGAAACCGATGCATCAACCATGGAATCATATTTAATAAATTTTGCGTCGTTGAATTATGCCATTTCCTCGACGAATCTTTTCGCTAAAGAATATAACTGGGTCGTTTCCTGCGCCACGGTGGATACCCAGAGCTCGGTCTCGCTCGTCGATTCAACCGGAGATTAACTGCGAAGGCGGTATTTTATAGGGAAATTCTTGACCCCGTTTCGAATGTCTTAAGAATGGACGTGCGTCTGCGCGTCTCTCCCTTCGATCGATGCTTCGACGAAGGAAGAGAGTTGATCGGGGTTAATCGATCAGGGTGAGAAATGTTTGATTTCAAGGTACGTTATCAACACTGTACAAAATTAGATCAGTTGAAGGATTTGTGACTGTGATTTTAGAACTTTTAAGACTAATATATGTCGTATTTATTTTCGTCTTACAAAGTATCAATCACTGATTTTGATGAAACTTGGCATAAATGTAATTTTCGAAAAGAAAAAAAATATTTGACACGTATTTTCTTTTTTATCGGCAATCGTCGATGTTGAAGAGGTGAAAAATATCTCGGAAATTACTGAAAATACAGTTTTTCTGTAAACTGATCAAATTAGTATTTTCTAACAACGAGTTTAATGGTATACATTAAAAACATTTGTTTAAACAACGTATTTTTTGTAAGTTTTTCCTAGTAAATGTTAATACATTTTCTCTAATATATTAAATAGATATATTTCAAATATTTTTTCGGAAACTGCATTTATGCAAAATTTTATGAAAATCGGTGAATGACATTTTGACATTTTGCTTTTGGATAACAAATCATACATATAGCTACGCATGTGACTTTCTGCATAGGCAAAATCCGCATTTCCGCACGAAAACAAAAAAGAAAAAAAAGAAATTCATGGTGTGGGATTCCAGTCGTTCCCCATCGAACCGTATCAATCTCGTTGGCGGGATCGACACGACCATTCGGATTATCGCGGCTAGTCGTCGTTAGAGAGCCGAGGAGGTCACACCTGGCGCCCCCAGCTATGAGGCCCGGGTTAGCCTAATGGCGCGGCAGATGCGGATCATCGTTCGTTCTTCCCGAATCTTCATAAATATCCGATCGATACATACATACATACGTAAACGGTTCGCCTACGCCCTGGCCAGGGTCCACAGGGCTCTCTAGCTCGGTTCTTCGCTCGTTTCATTTCAGCAAGATCCAGATTCCAGATCGTCTGGCCCACTCTCGCTGCTTTCGATCGATTCGTTCGATCTCTCCAAGCAAACAACCGGGGCCACAATTTCGTCCGATGCAACGATTAGAAACCGGCTCGATCCTCCAGCTCGAGACAGTTTCGAGACAATGAGTTTTTTTTTTTCTTTCCTTTTTTGCATTTCGAGAGGAATGTCGAGGTTTCGCCTGGGTATTAAATTATCGTTTGAGCTGTCGGCGGAATTCTTTTCGGCGACGATGCTTCTCCTAATCGTGGAGAAGTTTTGAGAGTTCCATCAACAAGGTAAATATCTCGCGCAAGTATTTCTGGGGATTTTCTCGTTGGAAATGAGGGAAGAGACCGGCGGAAAAGAATAAAACTGTGGAAAACAATTTTCGGTGGATCGGGTCTGTCGACCGAGAGGCACCATCGAATATTTTCCAAATATCGGCAAAAATATTTCCGTTGGCATCTGGTGTGCGTAGCGTGCGGAATTTCGAAATTAAAGCACGTTCCACACTGAAAAATCTTCGACTCTTTTCACGCGTCGAACAGGATTACTTTGATAGACGCAACACGTCTTAAATGTCGTTCTAAATCGTTTTTATACCTCATTGACTCAATCATGCGCGTAAATAAGCCAAAAATTCATTTTCTGTCCCTGATTATTACGATGTTTTTCTTTCCAATCACTTTGCAAACTATTCATTTCTTCACACCATTATCCAAACAAAAGACTTACTAAAACTGATACTATGAAGACACATGCGTTCTGCTGCGATAGATATTGAATTTTTATTCGTTTGTGTGAAATAACTTGCGAATACAAAAGTGCAGAGAATACACAGATACAGAACGATATAAAATATAGAATATCGGAAGTAGAATACTTAATATTTGCTAGAGAGAACAAATTTCTGTTCTTGTTCGGAAAAGAAATGGAAAAACTGAAAAATACAATAGAACACACAAGCTTTATTTTCTCGAAAAATCATTTTTAAAAAGATCTAAAAGTACACTGTTTTATATTTATAATATATCGAACAAGAATCGCGAATTTTCACCACCTCGGTAGCTCTAGCGTTAATTCTACGAATCTGGACGAGTCTGTCGTTTAAATTCTCCCCTAACAGCGAGTGTGGACAAATCAGTCGACGTGGATGACACGCAGCGGCGTTAATTGAAAGTTATAATCACTGATCCTCACACCGACCGTCGTTCGTCTCGTTAAAAAAAAAAAAAAAAAATTTCGCACGAGGGAGCGAGACGACGAGCTAACAGTTTACGAAACGGAAACGGAAGAAACGAGGAAACTCCATTGCCGTGGTGTACGCGGACATTACTACGGGTGGAATTTCAGCAGAAGTTGCCGACGCGAGTGGAGGCCGCTGCACGTCAAGGTTTTCAGAGGACTTTGTTATTAATCACGACGCTGCCATCTCCGGGAGCAACGCTCGCTCGTTAGCCCGAGGGGTTTCGTGTGCCTGAGGGGGGTGGCCATCTCTTAATTACTTCCGCGCCAATTAACACCGCCTCGAATGAAGAAGGGGCTGCCCGACCGCCAATGGGAGCTCGTTTCTGAAAAAGCCAATTGGCTCGGGAGCATTCGTTTTCGATTTAATATTGTACCACAGAGTATATTTGCGTACTACGTGTGTCATGCGTCTGTAGTCAGGAGTGGTCGACCACTTTCGCGAGATCGATGATCGTCGGAGTGACGAGCACGTCTAACGGTCGATCAAACGAAGTGACATTTATGTTTGTAATTTCGACGATCTAAACGGAGTCTGTCGTTCAAACTCTTTCGTCTGGCTCGACTTTGTCGCGGTTGATACGTTTCAGGAGGAAATTTCGAAATCGAAACGCAACGTCGAAGCTCGATGAAACGAAATTTTCCGGGGAGGATCGGAGATCGCGAGTCACCCCTTCATGCCGGTCAAAGAAAGGCCGGTTGATTGACTTCCCGTGGGACTTCGCTTTCGGGGAAGAGCACAGCTGATCCCTTCTGGCTATCCAGACCCAGTTCCCTGTCTCGCTCGTTCTCGCGTTCTTCGTATCCTCCTTCGGATCCCTTTGGAATCCTCCAAACTTCCACTCGAACGTGACTGGTTTACCTGGTTGCCTCGGCTGCGCGAGAAAAGCGCTTCAGTAAATCAGTGGAGAAGGTGAGAAGAGGCTTGTATCTATTGGTAATCTTGTTCTTCTAACTATGGATGTATTCTATTTCCAACAAGACTTTGCAAAATATCGCCGAAGGACGAAAGTTTACGTAGCGGCTACGAGGAGATAGTGAGAGGAGTTGGGATTCAGGACATGGCGATATCGGGGCAGGATATGGCGGTGGTGGACGGGTTGAAAGGAGACGGGTCCGCAGGAGACCAGCGCCGAGCAAGTAGAGGGTGAATCGAGTGTGGTAGTCTGAGGGTGGGGTGCTGGCTGGTGGATAAAGGAGCTGAGAGTGGGGTGAGACAGTGGCAGGGGAAGTTGACGGGGATGAGGTTGGCGATTGGCATTTAATTAGCGGCCGGATGACCGCCGCCGCCTCCGGATCAATACACCGCCCCCGGAGGCCAGCGTGCAGGAGGCAGCGGCGATCCCCTTCCGACCCTCTCCAACCTCTTTCCCTCTTTTAACCTCTTCTCCAGCCAGCCGTCCGCTCCTCTCTCTCTCTCTCGTTTCTCCTCGTCCTCCTACTTTCTGCCATCGTCACCCCATCCTCCGTCTCCTCCACCTTTTCCACCTCCTCCTCCGCTGCTTCCTCCGCCATCCCGTCCCGAGTACACCGAACAGAACCGAACTCGTTTGCCCCGTCGTCGGTGAAACCCTTTTCCATCCATCCCCCGGAGCCACCGGCGGAAAGAGGGGGAGGACCAACGAGTAGCTCCGCTGCTCCTTAACCTAACCTCCTGACCGAGCACCACGTGCGGGGAATATCCGGAAGCGCCTCGGTAAAATAAA
>NIPQ01112546.1:0-14839 GCA_002806875.1 Lepidotrigona ventralis hoosana
GATTATTATTCATCGCCGACCGACGTCGTAACACGCAAATTATTCCGAGAAATTATTCTCGCGAGTCTCTATTAAAATCCACTTGCCCACACCCAGCCATCCCATTTCTCTCTCTCTCTCTCTCTCTGTTGCTCGTCGTTTCTCTTTTCATCGTTACGAAATTACCACCGAAAGTGGGAGAATCCCATCGAGGGCATATTTGCAGTTACATAAATTTTATGAAATCTGAAATTGAACTCTTCTCTTTTTGTGGACACCATCGCCATCTGTAGTGCCAATAAAAATGGAAATATTCTCTGCCTACCTTTTTGACGAGGCCAATCACGAGATCGTCCGAATTTCACTGTTAAGTTCTTGAACGAATACAAACCCTGATAATAAATATATATATATAATAATGTAGAATTAAGTTAATTATCTTTGGAGTTTCTTATTTAAATAAATTTAATTAGTAGACTAGATGTTTATGGAATTTTATGCTTTTGTGAATGTAATTAAAGGAATGAAATCCAAAATTTCATCTGCCACATATTATAATAAGTGCTTTGGATATCGTACGCAGTTCGCAGATTTTTGTAGCCTTAAAAATTTTCCAAGAATATACAAACACCTATATCTGTATATAAAATAAAGTCAAATACTCTAAAGTTTGGTAATCCAACAAATTATTACGATATATAAGCCAAGGATATTATTCGAGGGTTAAATGAGACACAACTACCTCTGCTCGAGAAGCTCTCTGTTGCTATAGTTCACTCGCAGGCTGGTATACATACATATTTATGCATCATCAGTCAGCTCTCGACCACGATTCATAGAGGAACATGATTTATATCGAGGATAAACCTACCCGCGATAACTCACGTCATTCATTCGCATTGTAACTCGTGTTCCTACCTCTCTCGACTCAGGTATAAATTTTCAAAATACTCCGTATAACACAGAAAATCGACAGAGTCACTAACATTCTTTACAATCATATAAAGTTAGTCTAAGGATTAAAATATCTTCTCCACCATCAGATTAACAAATCATTTCTCATTTATTTCTTTTTATTTTTTTATTATTTTATTTTATTGTTTCATAATTGTACCACTGGATGCAGCGTCCTTTTCGAATAAAACGCATGTTAATATTATTATAATCGATATATACTTAGATCGTGCTTCATGAAACTATTCAGAAGAGACATAAAATTTCGTAATATTACAAACAATTTAAACGTAACATTTTCACTAGAGTTTTTTTGCGTCCAAGAAAAGTACTACTATAGTTAAATAACTCAATGTTACTTAAAACAGTGAAACTTAATTTAAATTTATCGCGTAAAATGAATTTTAATTTTAAAGGAACTTATTTAAACATGAACGTATAATATTATACATACATAGGAAACTTTTTAGCCGTAATAACCAATTTTATTTCTCCTTTGCCGTCGCCAGGACGTGGAATTACTGGAGGGAACCATTCCATCGGACGCGATGGAGGTGGAGGTCTCTCGCTGCAGGGAGTTGAGGATCCAGTCGGGCGCGTTCGCGGATGGCGCGCCTTTGAAACGGGTTCACGTGTCAGGGATCTACAGCCTGGTGGCTAAGAGGCAAGCGTTCCAGAATCTGAGCGCGCCGAACACGCATCTCGAAGTGTCTGAGTGCAACAGCGTGATCCTAGAGAGTCACGCGTTCAGAAATTCGCGAGGAACGCTGAGCGTTTCGATATCGAGATGCAGGAACGTGGGGATCAAACCGAACGCCTTCTCCAGGCTACTCTGGATCACGATTAGGGAGGTGCCGATGCTGGAGCTGGCTAGCAACGCGTTCAAACTCGAGGCTTCTCAACACGGCAGGCATGGACCAGCGACCAAGGTCAGACGATCAAACATATACGTGGATTTCTAGAAATATAATTTCTAGAAATAAAATTGAAAAAATAGGACTTGGGCAAGAACATTGTTCCAAGTTCCAAATATCGTAGAAAGTAGCACTTCGAATATTTCATTTTACGCAGTTTCGTTTTTAATATTTCACAAATGCATATTTCGTAAAAAAAATATGCAATTTTATATTTTCATGAATATAATTAAAGGAAGGAAGTACAAATAGTCTCCATAAAATATTCGTAGTAGGTATTTTATACATTCCTGAATATCATGTGTTTACTCATTACTGCCATTCAAAAATCATATTGATCTATAAATTAGTAAGTCGGAAAAGTTAATGATACTGCATATTCACATATCGCGTAAATTTGTCAAACATTCTACCGCAATTAACAAGAAATTTAATAGACTGTTATAAAATTAATTTTCAATTGAGTCCAGAGATTCAAAATCCCCTAACAGAATTAAATTGCTAGTGTTACAGAATGCATTGGATGCAATAAATTTCTATTCGATTTTCCTAGTTTTAATTTTCCAAACGATAATACAACATCCTAGCTGCCTAGTAATAACACAAATCCATCGCGATAAACGTGAAATACTCGAATATATATACAATAGATCCAGATCGGAATAGAAATTGGCGATATTCCAGTCAAGAAGCTTCGGGCGATATCGCTTTAATCACGATTTCTAATTCGTCCGGCGTAGATTATGTTCCAAAGCGTGAGAATCACCGAGTTGCCGACAGCGGTGTTTCCATCGGCAGTGGCAGAGGTCCGGATGGACGACATCTGGACAAAGGTGATCCGCAAGAACGCGTTCTGCGCGATGACGATCTTCAGCGTGACGATAAGCAACGCGTCGATCCTGGAGATCGAGACCGGTGCGTTCAGCGACAGGGCGTTGATCCAGAGCCTGGAGTTCGTCGACGTTAGATTGAAGAGCATAGAGAGAGGAGCCTTCCGGGCTGGCCACGACAACCTTACGATACAATATTCAAGGTAAATCCGCTCGTTTCCCTTTGTCTCTTGCCTGCTGTTTGATCAGGCGTATTGTGTTTGTGCTCCTCCTCTTCGCGACTGTTAAGCCCGGTTCACTGTAGTTGCTCTGTTACGCGTTCGCAGTTAAGGAACGCCGAGGTTTCTCAAACGTTAAAAACAATACCACGGTAATCCCATTATATTAATTAATTTTCTTCCTTTGAGCAGGATGACATGATATTTCTTTTGTTTCGAATATTTATCCCGTTTGTTAGCGTCTCGCGTTTACTTTGTTACCAAAGGGCAATATTAATTACGCCATTGCTTGCTCGAGATTTGCGATCCTTTACCCTTCGCAAAAATTTACGATGTTTTGAAAATGGAAGTTGGAAGCGTGTAAGTGACAAAAGCTACATATACGTGGATAGAATTCATACATTTCTACTATCACCAATTGAAAGTTATAAAACGCTCTTCACGACTGAAAAAAAAAAAAAAAAAAACCAGACCCGTGTGTTTTGAGACAATACATTTCTCAAAAATTTTTTGACATTCTAGCAGACTTGACAGAGTTAAATATCCGTAACTGAATGCTGAGATGATCCGCTTGCGAGAACACGTTTCCGGCGATTGAAAGCTTGACACTCAAACTTTCCTCCGAAGGGAAGAAAGTTTCTGTAACGTGCAAAGTTCAAAACGAAGTTTTTTTTTTCCCCTCTCGCGTTCACAGGCTCTCCGAAGTGGAGACCGGCGCCATCGACATATCCGCCGCGACGGTCAGCTTCAATAACAACGAGTTCTTGAACCTGCACCAAGGCGCGATCGTCCTGCACCAATGGAACCACATAGCCATCGACTACAATCTGTTCGTCGATTTGGAGACGGACGCGATCAGCGCGGAAGTGGACGCCACGTCGGCGCCGAATTTCGAGTTCTCGTTCACAGGGAACCACATAGAGAAGGCGAGGCCCGGCTCACTGAAATTCGCCGCGATCTCGCAGCGAGTGAACACCGCCAGGGTTGGCAATAATTACTTCAAGGAGAAGTGTAGATGCGGCCTGGACGGTTGGATACGAGAAGTGACGGGGAAGAACAGCTCCGTTTCGTGGATGATGGATTCGAGTTACTGCGTGGTCGATCAGCTTCTCGACAGGTGCTTCAACCTTCCGCAAGGCTACATGTCCATGAGGAATTTCACGAAGATCATCTGCGGACCTGGCAGTCACATCGTCTGCGAAAAGCCATCTGCCAAGCCGGAGCCAAGCGTCAGTCCACCGAGCGTCGGTCCGCATGTCTATCCAAGGCACAAGGGTTACTTCGACGTGGAGATGAGCGACTCGGAGCAATTGCAACGCGAGAAGAGAATCATCGTAGTGATCTGTGTGGTGGCAGTGTTCGTCGTGCTAGTGGTGATCCTCGCCTCTGGGATTCTATACATGCGTCGAAGCGGCGTCTGCCCAAAGTTAACGTCCGGTCACCTGATGAATCTCGCCAGCTGGCTGTCACCCAGTAGCGGAATGACCGCTGCCACGTCTGCCAGATCGATATCCAGGTTGAGCGTGCACGAGTATGCAGGACTTCAACCAGAGACGCGGATCCTGGAGGTGGAAACTCAGGCGGAAGCGACGGAGGACTACGAAGAAGACGCCGAAGGATTGTATCCTTACACCGAAAACAAGGCCACGCAAACGTTGCCCGAGGAGTTGACGGAAGAGTACCTGAGGGACCTCCGAGAGAGACTGAACGATCCTGACAACTACAATCAAGCGAGGGACATGATCGAGCATCTGTACGATCTGATCAAGGTGGAGGAGAGCTGTAACAACAACAACGACAGGCAACCATCGGGCAGGGAGGAGAACGCGTACGACGTGATTCAACCGAGGCAGAGGAGACTCAGAGGTGCGCCAAAGCCATCCGTCAGCGTTGGTACGAAAGCACCGTCGTTGGAGAAACTACTGCCAAGCGCGATACAACCAAGACCACCCCTGACGGAGTATACGCAGCCTCGCGATCAAAAGCCAAGCGAGCAGAATCATCTGTACGCTGAGCTACCTGGCGACGAGACCGTTCCCAGTACCAGTCGACTGTCTCAACCGATCTTGGCGACCTTGGCTGGAAGAGCGCCGCAACCACTGCCACCGGACGTCGTGAACGACCACCTGCTGACCAACGACCACTCGAATCAGATGTTCAGTAATTCGAAGACTGAGAACCACCGGCCTCCGGACAGCCCAAAGTTCGAAGCCTCCAGAAATCCCGGCAGACCGATGAGTTTCCTAAAGGCTCTCGGCGAGAGTATTCTCGGCGGTTCGAAGCCGAACAACAAGAAAAGGCCCAACTCGTTGCTCTGCGAGTACGCGGAGCCTTCCGATGCGACTGCCCACCTGTACTCGGAACTACCGGAACCTCAAACGTCGACTCCGGCGGGCAAAATGGCCAACAGGCCGCTACCCACCAAACCCGACCAAGACTCCGCGAGCATGGCGAGGGCATAACGAACGCCCGTCGTCGATTGTCTGTGATAAGTGCGCGAGAGTGGCAACGTTACCACGAAGTAAATCGTGCTCTCTCTCTCTCTCTCTCTCTCTTTCTCGTTTCGTTGTTTTTCCTAATGATCGTTCAGCATCGTCAAGCAACGATGAATTTGTGCCTGATGTTCAAGCGAGAGTTTCGTCGAGAATGAAGAAACAGCCCGAACAGTGCCAGAGATATGTAAGAACACTTTTTACCATGCTAGTTCATAAGAAGTTTTTGTATAAAAGAAAAGGAAAGCAAAAGAAAGAAAGAAAAATAGGGGAATTGACGGGAAGGATGAAGACCCGTTCAGGTTTCCTCGTAACTTGCTCTTCGTTCGTGCGGATTGAACCGGTACGGTTCGTTAGACGAGCGACGAAAGACGAATTTTATTTAACGACCGGCTCCGAGACGCGGATGTATCATAGATTTATATATATATATATATATATTTGCTTCGTCAGGTATTATTAAAGGAGTATTTCACATTCCTCGTCTGTCTTTCATTCGATCCGGAACAGCCAATTACCCTCTCTTCTCTTCGGAACCTGCCTTCCACGTGGGTTCGTGGAATTATGTTAGCAGGATGCGATATCCAGGCTCCGATAATTCCCAAGTACCAGTTCTCTCTCAAGACCTGCCGCAATATCCTTAACCATCCCATCAGAAATTAATCTCGAGGAAACGCGGCGACGTTGGATAATCTACGAGAATTAGAATTGTTATGGAAAGCTCTCTCCGGCGAGAGACTCTCCCTCGAATCTCTTTCCCTCGTTCACTTGTCAAAAACGTAAAAAAAAGGCTCAGTACGTTTTAAGAAAATTCACATTTTTCTCTCACATTTTCTAACTTCATCTTTGTCTCTGTCTCTCGCGAGAAAACCTAGCTGTCTTACATTTGGTCCGAGTTTATAAGTTAGTTTTTCCCATAGGAAAACCTTGCAATTACGTACCTCGCAAACGTTTTACGCTCGTGAAGTTCCTCGCTACATCATCCCTTTGGACCAATCCCGCAGCCACAGTCTGTACCATTGCTTTCCTTTCACCGATTTTATCACAGTCTGAATATTTCGGGCAACTTTCACGATCAGATTCTTCGAAACCTGTCGCAATTGTTACACGTTCTCGCGTGAATTAACGACGCGTTACGAAGTAGCTTCGAATCGTTCCAGGAGTATGATTCGATACCTTAATAAATGGAAAATGCATATATAAGGATATAATCGGAAAATTCTACAAAATTATTTATTATTGATAAACGTATTTTACGCAAACAGGTTAAGGTTTAATCTCTCTAAAGTTTAAAATCTCGACAGTTTTGAAAGACTTGACAGATGTTGTAGAGTATATTTCAAAATTTTGCAATATATTCCCCATTTTCGCAATATATATTACGTATAAATGGAAATGTATCGCATATTTCGAACTTTCTACAATACTTGCGATGAAACAGTTTTTACAAAAATTTGTAAAATATTTATCACTCACGAAGACTAATTAAGAGTTTCAAGACTAATCCAGACTTTGCACTGACTGACCAGCAGTTTCAAGTTTTTGCAATTCTAAGGTGTCGAATCATTTACTTTTCATTTCAAGAATGAGCCTGCACAATTCTCTGTATATAGTATACAGTACTTATATAGTTCATATTACTTATGTAATTTCCTAAATTTCGAACGACACCGCGAGTCATCTCAACGAGTCTTATAACTCCAACATTCGTTCAAGGCCTTAGCATCGGAAAGTTTCGGGGGTTCAAGGGTCGACACGGGTATTTTTTCTCATTCGATGCGCAGTGGTGCTCTAAGCCATACGAAGTATCGTCTGGTCGGTGTTCTTCGCGGTAACGAGACGGCCGAAGGAAGAAAACAGTTTCGTTTCGGCAGCCACCGAACACCCCGAGAAAGATATTCTTAATCTCTTTCGTTCTCTCTGGGCGTAGTCGGTGTGTATATCCGCGGCGAGACCAAACTATTCCACAAAGAATGTAAGAGGAGCAAATAGAGGAGGCGCGGCTAGCTGGGGCGGGCTGCGATGCAGCTGTTGATGTTCAAACGGCTCTTGCTTCTCTCTCTCTCTCCTTGTCTCTCTCACCCTTTCTCCTTCTTGCTTTCCCTCTTTCTTTCTTTCTTTCTTTCTTCCTTTCCGTCCACTCGGATCCTTATAGTGAAAGCCAGAAAACTTTCCAGCGAGAAAGAAGAACACGCTGACGCCGGGGGAAAATCTGTTGCCGAGCTGGCCGAGAAAGAATATCGACCATCGCCGAGATGTGAACGTGAGTAGCTAGAAAGTTAATTTGTAGAATTTGACAATCTGCAAACGATTGTAATGTTTCCTTTTAGTATGTTGAATTCGTTGCTTTTCTTCTTGGCAGATGATTGATGGAAAATGAGTGAAACTCATCTACAATGTTCGTAAGAACTTGTCCTTGGTATTATTGGTAGAAAATGTATTTACAATTAATAGTGTAGATGGTATAATAATAGTATGCCGAATTTTTTTCAAACATTTATAAAAATCAAAGATTTCACAGTTACACTTTTCTCAGAATATTCAACATTCGAACTACCAACCTGCAATATAGATATAATAATATATTGAAAAAAATAGATACAACAAAGTTTAAAATTGATATTTGTCTATTTTTATACATATATGTATAAACATTAATAATCTTTGCATTAGACAATTTTTTATCAAGATTAATAACCATCACCTATTAAATATCTATAACTAATAAATATTCTGTAATATATAATAGAATAATATAATAGTATAATATATAATATTGACTGTGGCATATAGTTAAAGTATATTTCGCCACACCAAAACACTAAAAATCTGTTATTTCGTCCAATTTCGTAGTTCAGCGTTACCCAAGTCAATCCACTATCGATGAAAGTATCGTTCAACTTACAACGCGCGTTCGCTTTAATTACAAGCTTCAAAGAGTTGCAACCAAAATTCACGCGCAGAGAAAGAGAAAAAAAAAAAAAAAAAAAAAAAAAAAAAAATGGAAANCTCGAAATTGAACGGATCGCCATTAGAGACAATGTAGCGTGAAAACGTTTTATCGAACGGTGTGAACGGAGATCCGGGATAACCTGGAAAGGGGAAAACAAACGTGATATTTCTGCCACGACCGATTCTTCGCGTCGGGGGTGCGATCTTTCGCGCGTTTTATCACTCGCCACTTTGTCGACAGGCCCGACATCGCGATACCGAGTCAACTTATACCAGGTGATCTCACCCTATCTCGTGCCGATTTCTCCGATTCTTTATGGCCGTCTATTTCTCAGATAAGGCTGTGATCTTTCTCAACGACTCGGTCGCTCTTGGCGGAAAAATCGCGGCAAGGAATGAGACCGACCGGCTTCGCACGACGCGTCATTTGTCCTGGCCATTTTTTACGTTCTTCGTATCGAGGGGAGCGAAACGATTTAATCGGTCATGTTTCGAGGCTATAAATTTCGTGTCTTGTTCAGATTATTTTCAAATTTTATTTTAAGTTGATTTTAATTCAAAGAATTAGTATTTAAAACTGAAGACTAAAAAAAATGATAAGAATTAATCCGTAGAAACTGGTAGAAATTTTATTTGAATTTAATGGAAATTTGCGATAGATTACAGTCGTAATCTTTAATTTAAATTAAATTGAATTAGAACTTTAATTTTAATTTCAAGGAATAACTTTAATCTAAGTAAATGTAATGAATTTAAATTTTAAGGAGTAATATTTCAACTAAGTATGAAAAAATGGTAGGAACTTTTCGGAAATTGATTAATTAATTAAAAAGTAATTCTACTAATCTTTCATTTAAATTTAATGAAAATTTGGAATTCATGTTTTACGACAGGATATTACGGAAATGAACACAGTGTGTTACGAAGTTACGAATCTTGCATCAAAACTTCGTTACTTTTATACACGCTCCCCTTTCAAATTCGAGGTAAATTAATTCAACGTATAAATCGATAACATCAACAACTAACATCACGCTATGAAGATAGAATGCCACGATAGAATTCAACAAAGAATCTCCTCAACAAAGGAGGACACTCGATCTTCTAACTACACCTTCTGGGCCCAACAAACGTTCTCGAACCCCAACTACATCCGCCATTCAACGCCATTATCTTGCTTATCTTAAATCCACCACGTCTCTTCGCACTAAAAAAAGAGAACTAGTACATACACGACCTGCGAATCTTTCATCTGAATGGGGATAATGTAGAATAGGGAGCAAGTTGAAAGCTGAAAAGATGGTGGTCGACTGCAATTAGTTGTTCACAGTTCTTTTTTAATCGTACGTATAAATAATTAACAAATCTATCACCAGTTCTGAATCACAACTGTTGTCTTGCAACTGTCTTGCACTCTGGAGGAACAAAAGTTTTCAGCCAGTATTATTCCGTAATACATATTCACGTGTGCTTGCTTTTACGTATCCATAAAAGCTTCGTGATTTTCTAAATTCCCGAGTTTGAAGACCTTCTCTCGTGAATGGCCTTTTTATCTCCGTAACGTCCCAACGGTGGCAACCTTTTCAGCTGCCAACTATAGGGACGACGACGACGACGATGGGAAAGGTGTCCGCTAATCGGAAGTGCATAGAGGATCACTGGCGCACGATCCATCGTGTTACACGACAAAATAATCCACAACGAGGCAGTCGTGGCGAGGTTCTCTATCAGGTTTCATTAGCGGGCCAATCATCTCATCACTTGGATATGGTCGCTTGCTACCGTTGCTTGTACGCCAGGCTGGTCCGTTTCTCTGATCCCTGACCTAATCTCGGAGAGATCGTCGAGGAAAATCGATCGAGGATCACTTCGCTCGATGTATTCCCTCCTCTCTCCCGTTATCGTAACATCGAAATCACTACTGGAGCCGGTCAACGGCTTATATTAAGCCCCCGGCTTAGAACGTAAACGCGTTTTCCATTTCGTGGTTGGTGGAGAGCGAGAGAGCGAGAGAGAGAGAGAGAGAGAGAGAGTGGCCGTAGTCTACGAAAACAGCTTACGTGGGATAGAATGTATCGGGACATTGTAATTGGACCGGGTCTAATATATTCTACGACGTGTCAGCTAGTAATATCGTGCGATATTGTTTCTCGACCACCTGGATTCCCTTCCGCCTTCCGATGGCCATCAGCTTCGAGATTAGTTTCCTAGCCGATCCACTAGCTCTGATGGCACTCTGTCAACGATACGTGCATGCATGTGCGTACGCATGTAGCTGGAATTCTGTTTCACGGTGGTTCATTCGTTAAGCAGCTTGTTACTCGTGTAAATGCGCGAGTAACATGCCTGGGGATAATGACGAGAAAGAATTGGATAACTGTGTAATGAGCAGAAATGAGTATACAACTTCCGCGGCCCGAGACGCATAATTGCCGGGTTCAGTGTACTAATTACAGAACTGTGTCGAATTCTTCTGTTCTTTTCTCTCTTCGTTTTTTGTTATTTTTATTTTTTTTTTTTTTTTTTTTTTTGTTAAAGAGAAAAGAATATATTTCATTTTATATAGATGGTAATATCATGTAAATGTAATATTGGATGTTTTTACTCCAGAAGGATGACTATGATTGGATTTCGGATCTCATCTATACACATGACGTCACAAATATGTACATTTAAAAATATCAAAAGAATTGAGCAAAGGTTGTTCACGGGCCATTTAATTATCTACTACGTTTGGATAATTTCAAACTGTATCTATTAAGAAAAGGGGGAATATTTCACACATTTTCATCAAGATAATGACAAACCAGTACCAATCGATCTCGAGAGAAACAAGTTTGCCGCGTCGCAGCTTTCGTTTTTCAATCGCGTTAATTAAGCATGTGAATTCACTTTGAGGGTGACACGTTCGTTGCACGGTCACTTCCACCTTCTTTTTTTCTTTTTTTTTTTTTTTTTTTTTGTTTGGNTTTTTTTTTTTCGTTAGACAAAAAAATCGCTTCACCGCGCCTGGCACGAGTTTCACGAGCTTCGCGCGATGTAGTCGTTTGAAATTTTTATGGATAAATCTATAAAATCGAGACGTGCCGGAGTTACACGACCAGGTGACACACTGGCCTGATCGACGAACTGACGGGCAAACTTTCCGCTCGTGCTTCTATTTCGCCGCGCCCCGTATATCGGCTGCTGACTTTCTTAATATCCACCAAGTGTTCCACACTAGCCGGCGTGTCACGTGTCGCCGAGATATTGGACCGTCACCTTAATGGACCTTTAAGCCGAAAAGGTCTTTATAGAAGTTCACGCGTTACAACGCGATTCCTTTCGATAGAAAAAGTTCGCCTTTTGAGCGAACGACACTTTTTTTTTTTTCTTTTTCTTCAACAGAATTAACTTGAATGTCAGCAAAGTTGGGCAACAGTGGACCTTGGAATGCTGAACAGATCTGAAATCTTCTAGTAAAATATTTTATGACGTCTACACTACGAAATAGTATAAATAAATTTTTAGTTTTATTTATTTCACTCATCGGCAAGTTTAATTTGTTATTTCAGCGACAAACAGTACACGTAGTATTTGACTCTCCTTTGATCACGAATTTAGTTTATTATTTCAGTGGGAAATTTTTGTCTGTATTTTTGACATCATCCCGCTCATCGACGAACTTAATTTATTATTTTAGCAGCAAATAGACTGTATTTTTGATTTTAAGGTTTCTCAACGTATTAAGTTACGATAGAACCATCAAATGATTGATTTCGTGATTTCTTTTTATCGAAATTTTATCGAAATTTTAGAAATGGAGTGACTTTAGAAATTTGAATGATTTCTAGTGAAGTATATGGATAATAAGCTTGTGTCCTTAATTTCTGACGAATTTCATATATTAAACGGTAGATTTAGTGTTAAACTAAATTAAAAGTCTATAAATTGAAGAAGGGACAGTATTCCAGTGCTGTAAAGTATTTCAATTGTTTCAAACTTCACAAATATTATCTTTATAATACTTTATAATCACATCGTGAATCCAGTAGAGCTCGATAATACATCAAGTACACTAAATTCTTCGAATATCTCTTTGCAATCACGATAAAAATTCGATAATGCGGGTCTGTTTGAAAAGATTACGCAGAAACCGTTGCATCTGCGGCAATTCGCCATTTTGGTTCTTAACTGGTTAACAGGAAACTTCGACTCAAACTGATCAAACATCTTCGAAGAATAATCCGCGAGGAAGTTTCTGGCAAAGCCGGTTCGCCATTCGCGGAAGATCCGCTCGCGTTTCGTCCGACGAAACATCCACGAAATGACGAAACGTTTGTCAGTCACGTGTTGACGGTCTCGAGACTTGAGCAACGCGCCGTGCCAAATGGAAAAACAACGAACCAGCTTCGAGAAGCAGGATGTCGCAGACGAACGCGAAAACCCGCGCCTCTGTTAATTATAAATATGAACCAGAAAACGATGGTGAGTTCGGTGCGCTACAGAAATCCAAAAATACAGCCGATGCCGACCCTCGAATCGTTTCATTGCCCCAAGTTCGTCGACAGAGACCATGATTATGATCGACGGTTATAAGTATTTGGCGCCATGTTACGGTGAAATGCCTTCAATCGTGATAAATGGCCGCGAATAATTACGTAAATTTATGTTTAAAAAAAGAAGAAGATCGAACATTACGGAATATTAGAAATTTAATGTCTATAGCTTCCTTGAAAATAATATTAATCAAATCTCGATAATTTTTTATAATTAGTGGAATTAAAATCTTTAGAATTGATTAAATTGAAATTGAAATGTTAAGAGATTTTTAAATATCTTTCTATTTTACGTGCATTCTTTGCACCTTTGCGCTTTAAAATTTCCCAAATAAAAATCCGCGGACTGATGATAATTAAAACATACAGCAATTATACTGTAAAGTTTAAAATTCTGACAGCATATAAGTAATTATATTGGCCAAGTTTTTTAAAATTAGTCTATAAAAATTGCAAGTTAATTTACTGCAAATGTGTATCGAAATTATAAAGAAAATTATAAAATATATTGCAAGACATTTACTGCAAACGTAGAAATCCATACTCTACCGATTACGCAGGCAAATATTCGCAATTGGTAAATGAGAGAGATTGAAATTAATAACGATTCGGTGTTTCATTGTTCGTTTACTTTCAATTAAAAAGAAACATGCGAAGAAGGGCTTAGCTCACTGGATCTTATCGACAAAGATGAAGAAGCAAATTCCTTTATTGCAATTCATTGCCGAGGTCTCGTGCACTTTACAGACGGCGTATCGGCCGAGCAACTCGCAGTGCCTCGCTCTCTCTTCCCCATTGAAATCTAAATATACCCCGTGATATTAATAGCGTATGGTGTGGCGGTGGCAGAAGGGCCGTTTCATACGCCCGCTTTCAGACGAATGCAGAAAACCGCATTCTCCTACCGCTGCATGCACCCTCTGTTTTCACCGCGATTTACCGTGATATTTTCTCTCTCTCTCTCTCTCTCTCTCGATACGAAACGCTGCACTTCAATTTGTCAACACTGAATTCCCTTCAGGCTTGGCAGATGCGATTTATTATTATTTAATTCGAAGGCTTCAATTAACACGAAGAAAGTTAAAGACGGGAGGAGATAGGATTTGTGTACGTACAGGGTGATTCACGCAACAAGCTATACTCTTCTTTGAGGTTAGGAAATAATATTAGAGGAAAAGGGGAATGACTCACGACTACATCTTTTCACACAAGTGCAAGTTGTGTCATTTTTTTTTAAAATAAAAACTTTCTTTTTTCTTTTCATGCATACATCAAATCCTCCCGTCGTTGTACGTAAAAAAATGTATTAGGATAATATGGTTGAAAATTAATTAATGAAAAAGTACTTTAATTTTAATCTTTTGTAATTTGTCGTATGAAAGACAAACTCAAGAATAGTTTCGTTGCCTTCTTGTCTTTTACAAAAGATTTTCTACAAAATTAAAATCAAACCTTCGACCATATTATCTTGATACTTTTTCATGTAGAAGTACGAGATTCGATGCATGCAACAAAAAAGTAGTTTCTAGAAAAAAAAGATGTTCAAAATGTATATGCATTGTTATTAATATATATATATTAATACATTTATCTTCTTCTTCTAACTTCTTTATCCAATTTCAATTAACCTAACCTAAAGAAAAAAGATATAGCTTGTTGCAGTTACGTGAATCACCCTGTATGTTTATTATAGACATATACTCATTTTATTGCTGTTTAATAAGCAGACTAATAAGCAGACGGAATTCAGGTTCGTTTGAAAGAAACCTCGTTTACGTCGAATAAAACGAGAGCTTCGAAGAAAATCTTATTGTTGGCCAGTCCGGGTAATTCATTTACTCCCCCTAAATGAAAATGAGTTTTGCTTTCCACCGACCGTTTCAGAGCAACACCATTGCAATTCAATCTGTTTATCATTATCTACGTCCATTCTATTTCCATCTGCTCTTCGATAATTAGTTC
>NIPQ01112550.1:0-14608 GCA_002806875.1 Lepidotrigona ventralis hoosana
TAAGCGTTTTATAATGGCTAATATCGAACGCATTGTAATTTATTTTGCTGCTTTCCTGAAACACTGAATCGCTGTTTAAACTGGGATCTTAGGTTTATTTTTGAAGGTAATTGTCAAATGTTGTAAACTGTCAAATTGTGCATATTATCGTAGGTATCGTAGAAAATCACATGTCACACTGAAATAAGAAATTCAACTTGACATTTATTATTGCATAAATAAAATTTTTTATTTTCAATGAACTGTAAAACAGATAAAATGAAATATTAGAGTGAAGTCTTAATGAGATCACGAATTTTTACATTATATTTATAATTTATAATTTTATGAACACAACTAAGAAAATAGAACTCAAGTAGAGGCACTCATCTTTTATCACATAAGAATTTTAAGGAATCATCTATTTTAAATATTTTTCAATTAAATTTGTGAAATTTGTAATATTACAAATTATATAGAATATATGCAGTTTACCCTTACTATTAATTAACGTGATGAAAATATGAGAATGTTTTAGCAAACTGTTCGCGACAAAACTGATCTGACAAAGTCATGAAATTTGTTTTTTATATTATGGAACTCATTGTCAGAGGAAATGAAATTGATGTGGCTATACTTCGCATTTGACATATGTGAAGCTACACGTGTCTTTCATTATAGAACGTAGATGTAGAATTGTCTGCTTATCGACAAGTATAGCTTATGGCATAATTTTGCGAAATATAGCATTGAATAATGTATACGAGAAAATAACAGTTCAGTAATTGATTGACAATCAGCATTCAGTACATTCGCATGACAATCAACAAATTGTACATTCACAATTATCCTGAAATATTGATTTGGTTCTGTTGTAGGTGACAGTTTGGTAGTAGATAGTAATTTTTAGTAATCAGCTTAGATTTTACTTATTGAAATGTTTGTTTTGCATCATTTGAGTAAGAAAGATACTACGGCTCTTATGCGATAAACAGTATAGTAACATCGATTTATTGCACACATTTCCTATTGTTCAAAGTAAAATGTCATAAATTTTTAGTTTTGCACACATTTCCTATTGTTCAAAGTAAAATGTCATAAATTTTTAGTTTTATCTTTGTAAAAATGGGAGAAGAAACAGAAAAATGTGGAAATCAAACTCATTCCCTCAATGACAGTAACATCGTGAAGTACGACATGCACGTTTTGAAGGTCTTAAAGCAAAAGTATGAAGCAAATGGCAATTAATATAACGTAAGATAATTATAATTAGTCTTATGATATTACATACTATTCCGAAGTTTTCTATATTCATTTCGTACAATCCACTTGCTGTTAATGTTAACTTGCACAGCTTCTTACTCCTTATTTGCATCATGAAAAGCATTTTTTGAATTCTCACTGGTATTTTATACCACGTGGATTTATATCTGTTTTGACACGAGTAACAAACTGTATTTTCTTCTGTCGATCAGTATTTGTATGTTATACGAATGCACTAGATACATACATGTTATTTGCTAAGTCGGAACAATGATCCAAAAGTACCTGTCCAGGTAGACTGATCACAAACAAATGAAATTGTTCAGCGCCAAGGAATATACCAGTTCTAATCGCTTCTGTTGGTCTAAGTTAGCGACTGTCTGAAAAATGGTATAGTCGTAACTGTCTTGACGACACTCGTTCAACAAATAGTAAAATCTTATATTAACATATTAACGTTAGTATATTAGCGAAAACGTAAATTAACGATATTTACTAATTATTTTATTATATGTTTACTTATATTTGTACTTTATAATTATTACGTACCATATAGCTTGATTATACATTACCAAGCAATTTTGAAACTGTGCATACATGTAATTCTCCAACACATTCCTTCGCCAATAATGTAATTTGGATTCGTAGTTGCTTTGTGAACTTGATATCTTCGTCATAGCGGTTAGTAAGAATATTTACGCTTATCGATGACGAATCAGCGTTGAATTCATTTTATTGTTCCGAATGTTTTTCCTTAATATCTAAGAAACTAATAGAAATTAAATTTTTATATTGTATTTAGGATTGTCCTCCTTCTTCCCTCCAACTCTTCAAAATTTCACGTCAATCAGGAACTAGTGCTTATTGAAAAAAAATAATAGATAATTGTGGCACAGTGTGTATAATAGTTATTAGTTATAATAGTTATAGTTTATTCAACAGAGTCAGAAACTATTTCTATAAGTTATTTGTGGTTGCTATAAGCTATCTGTAGAAATAAATTTTAAAATACAAAAAGAATTATTTTATTTGATAATCAAATACTGAAATATTATTTCGAAAAAAGTTATTTCTTGTTCAAAAATAAACTAATGTAGTATTATTTTGAAATAAGATCAAGTGAAGACGTTGTGTATTATTTAAATAATTATTTTTCAAATATTTTATTCAAATAGCACTCAAATTTATACTATCTATGATCCTATGTTTTAATTTATTTAGTTTAATATCTCGGCTGTCGTTACTTATGAGAAGTGTCGATATGTTATCGGTATCGAGGTACTGAATCGTGTGAAAATCGTTATTTAAAAAACATCAAGTCCATCAATTGGACTATTGACTACGTATATATTTGATATCCATTATACATGTATCACGATACAAATATCTACGTGTGAAAGAGGCTGTATCATCGCACATAAATGCATCCATAATACAACGTGTATTCGTACGTGACATCTCTGTCTAAAAGGGACTTTAGTACTAATCAGAATATTGATATGAACTAAATATTTGCATGTTTGAGTCAATATCAGTCAGACGTAACAGTATCTGAAGTATCAATCAAGCATTAATCAAAGTATACATTCCAGTAACAATAGATCCCTCGTCTTTTAATTCAGAACTTAACCGAGAAAGCAAGTTTGATTATTGTTCCTTGCTACTTGTGAGAATATTAGTTTGTTACCTTAATTTTGTAGCCGATTACTGATCTGAGAAAATTAAGAATAATAAACCAACGTATGAAACCGAAGAACCCAATGGAATGGTATTATTTACTGTGTTAGAGATATGTGGTTCTAACTTTATTCGTCACAGTAGTTCAAAATATTTAATATTTCATATCATATATTTATTATCTGAATTTTATTCTTAGACGAAACGGTGGAAATTGTGTTGGTTGATACTGTATTACTTTTTGAAATAATAGAATCGGCAAATTCAATCGTTCAATGACATCATTAGTGTGACGTAGGACAAGCCCGTTTTGAAGGTCTGGAAATGAGAATATTTATATTTATTATACTATACACAGTAAATATAGTATATAGGCTATTTTATATTTCAAAAACGTTATTTAAAAGAACTTTAGTATTAATTTTAACACATCTTAGAAATACAAGATGCGAAAGAAAACAATAGAACAAATAAAACATTTTAACATGTTATCTATGTAAAGTGAAAATATAAAGTGAAAATTTATTTTATTTATTTATTTTATTTATTTATTTTTGTGCTTTGTATAGTAGTGTTAGATTGATAGTTACTACTCCGAAATTTTCTATGTTCATTGTGTACAATCCACCTGCTGACAATTGACAGAGTTTCCTGCACCTTATTTGCATTACGTATAATAATTTTTGAATCTTCACGGGTGTTATGTACCATGTAGAGCTGTATCTATCTTGACATGAGTAATGAATTTGAGTCTTCGATTGATGTATCTATTCTATGTGAATGAACTGATCACATACATAGAATTTGCTAAATTAGCACAATTATCAATTAGCACTTGGCCAGGTAAACTGAGTAGCAATAAATGAAACTGATCAGCTCCACAAAATATAGCATTTCGGAATGCTTCTGCCGGCGTACCTACGTTTAGAACCGTCTGGAAATGAAAATAAAAGTATTAATAAAAGCTAGGACTATTATCAGTATTGTGCGTGTTAATATTAGCAAAGTTTCTTTTACTTTAACGACTGTCGTGCTTATGCTCAACATAC
The DNA here is from genome assembly GCA_002806875.1 of Lepidotrigona ventralis hoosana. Taxonomy (NCBI): domain Eukaryota; kingdom Metazoa; phylum Arthropoda; class Insecta; order Hymenoptera; family Apidae; genus Lepidotrigona; species Lepidotrigona ventralis. The sequence goes on from NIPQ01112550.1 coordinate 3,969, forward strand.
TCAACCCGACTTGTAACAAATAACTAACTTGACTGGATTTGTCCAGTAGATCGAAAAATCTTTAAATACGAGAATGTAAAATTAGTCATATCCTATAATTATTTTATTGCTTTTAAGTGAATTCTATCGTTAATTAGTAAATACATACCTTAGAGCTTCTTTATGTATCATCACGCAATCTCGCAATTTTTCATATGCATAATTTCGAGAAATAGCTTCCTGAGTATAGTAATTTAAATTCGATGTTATTTTCTGTATTTGATGTCTGTGTGATAAGAATTAATGGCAATTTTTGTACTTATCGTAAACATAATGATCATGATCTTTATTAATGCATATTAAAATGATTAATTAATAATAATCTCTGTTTCGCAGAACATTATATTTACCCACACACCGCGAATAGTCCACTGTTGTGATAAATTATTAACATGTACAACCAATCTGCACCGATTATGGTCAACACAACAATAATTGACGCCCAAAATAATTGTAAATATACGTAAAAGAAATAATCATCACCGTTAAAAAATATGTAATTAACTCTAAGTAATTGTTGTCGAGTTCGAGTTTCATTTAACGGATGGACGACGTCTAGTATGGGGGAAATTAGCGGAACCAGCAAGAAAAGTATCAAAAAAGATACTAAAGTATCTGAGGAAAATATAGCTGATTATTTACGTAAAAGTAATTGTATGTAATAGAAAAAGAATCTATTATTGTGAATATTAAATATATTAATAATAAGAATAAGATTCTCTCAAGAATTCTTACATACTATGATAAAATTGTCCTATTTTGTTGCCGTGTATTACTATTTTTTCCAAAATATCCAATTGGCCATCTAACTTCAACTGATCCCATTGTGTTACCACCAGGTGAAACAATTTGCTAAACTGCAACGTAATACATTTCTATGTTTCATCTATAATTGAGAATTTCTTAATATAAAAGAAAATTTGCTCACATTTCGCCTGTTGAAATATATATTTAATATTTTAATAATACTTATTGTAGATGCGATGAAATGTGGTAGACATTCGATAACCCCATCCACGTCCTTGCTACATAGCGTTGTATATAATTCTAGTAACTAATGATCACAGATGGTAATTTTTTTTAACAATATCAATTGGTTATTTATTTCTAAAAAATAATTAATATATTTCACTTACCGTTGGAAAAATGATGCTTGCTATGCTAGTCACCACTATAAGTACGATAATATTTCTAGTGCTACTTTTGTGACGTGGATCTTGTCCCAGAAGTTGTATATATTTGTCAATATTTTTGTAGTAACGAATATGAAATATTTCAGTATAATCGATTATCTGAAATACTAACAGTAAATGGTTCCAAGCTTAAGTTGATTTAACTTGAGTTTAATATTAAACTTAAATTACAGAATAATATAACATTATTATCTCTATATATTTATATATATTTATGGGAAATTTGCAATAAAAAAAGAATCTGGATATTACATGCAAAAGTATATGGAAAAGACATTCGTAGTTTATTCTATGATGCAAATAATGTAATGTATAATATGAAACAGGTAAAAATATTTTCTACTTAGGATTTATCTTTTGAAGTATATTCAGAAAAAATAAATAAATTTGCACAAACATCTGCTGTTAATTATATTAGTGTACTTCAAGTAAAATAATTTGATATGAATCTTTTTTTCTTACTAGCCATAGCTTCAAGTTAACAGATCGTAAAGTGTTCGTAACCAGCAGAACAAGAATAACCGTACAATTGTCGCGTAAATTTTTTCTTTAGATGTATAGAAGCTTCTATCTAGTTATATTTGACATTCAATATTACTGATAATATGTTTGATCATTAAGTATATTACTTTCACTTAGTTTTGTTGACAGATTAAACACCGTCGATTACATCGTCCATAAGAAAATGATGGTTTCTTTAAGTTTTGGTAGTATTACAGAGCTCTGCTGAATGTCGGAGCCCTTTTATTAGTCTGAAATATTAATAATATCTTTTCGCAGCGTATCAGTCAAATATTAGACAATTGAAAGTAAGAAACATTAACGTAACATTTTTTGAAATTTTTGACGTTGACATTTATTTTAATTGCATTCTAATGTAGGATGATTTCCTGCGATTTCCAGTTGAGAGTTTTCCACGTCACGAGAAGTTCATCATTATTACTTGCATGTATATATTCTAAAAATAATTCTTTGCTATCGTTGCCATACTGCCGGTTGATTTTACTTTGCCAAAATTGTTACATTACGTTTGAAGTTTTGTGAGAAGAGTTCTACTAGAACTGTATGAAAAAAAGTGATTTTATGTCTTTAATTGAGCATTCGTGAAATCATATTGCTTGTTTATTATATTATATTTCTTCTGGTTCTTAAGTTTAGGGTCGTTTGAAAATTAAAATAAGAGCATCAATTGGCCAGAACCATTCAGTTTTCTATGTATTGATATTTGTAAAGTTCCCTTTACTTTAACGACTGTCGTGCTTATGTTCAACATACTCAACTTGAATTAAGTAATTATAAATAAATTGAATACATTCGTCCAGTAGAATCTTTAAACGTGGGAATGTAAATTAGTCAAGTTCAATTATTATTTTATTTCTTTCAATGAATTCTATCTGTAATGTGCAAATACATGCCTTGCACGAGCTTTTTCCCTTTTTTTTTTAGGTTTTAGCACGAACTGCTCACTCAGTCTGCCGGTTTCTTGGCTGTGAATATTATTTCTCACTCTGTTTATTCTGTTCCGCTGCAAAAAAAACAATTTATATACATTAAAAAAAATAATTTATATATAATATGTATATAAATATACAATTATATACAATTATATATATATATTATACAATATACAATTATATATATATATATAATATACAATTATATATATATATATAATATATATATAATATATGTATACGTATGTACTTAATGCAAGTAATGTGGCCGCGACATTCTAAATTGTTACAGTGAAGGGAATTAAGAAAGTAAGGATAAGGGCCTGAGGATTGCTAATTGGCCACCTCTACCTTACAACTTCTTGTAATGTATCATAATTTCGAAATTTTTCATACATGTAATTCTGCGAAGCAGTTTCATCAGTATAGTAATTTGGATTTGATGTCAATTTCTATATTTCATATCTGTGTTTATGACAAGAATTGATGACGAGAATTGTTTATATTTATCATACTAGCATATATTAAAGTGATAATATATTAGCACATATTAAAGTCATAATAATCCGTAGATTAATAATAATTTTTATTATTTAATTATGATAAATAATTTTTATTATTTAATAATTTTTATTATTATACAGAATAATTTAGGATATTATATTTATCTACACACTGCAAATAATCCACTGATGTGATAAATCAACATGTACAACCAGTCTCATTATGATCAATGCAACAATTGCCGCACAAAATAATTGCAAATATACATAGAAAAAAATAGCCATTATCGTTAAAAAATATAATTAAAAAATGTAATTAATTTTAAGTAATTTTTCTTGTGTTCAAGTTTTATTTAATGGATGAGAGGAAAAAAAGTAGAAAAAATATTGATTATTTATATAGAAAAAGTATCTATTATTATGAATATCAATAATATGAAGATTCTTTCAGGCACCTTTACTTACTGTGATAAATTTGTCCCATTTTGTTGCCTTGTACAACTGTCTTTTCCAGAACAATTGGCCGTTTAATTTCAACTGATCTCATTGTATTGCCATCAGGCGGAANGTAGAAAAAATATTGATTATTTATATAGAAAAAGTATCTATTATTATGAATATCAATAATATTAAGATTCTTTCAGGCACCTTTACTTACTGTGATAAATTTGTCCCATTTTGTTGCCTTGTACAACTGTCTTTTCCAGAACAATTGGCCGTTTAATTTCAACTGATCTCATTGTATTGCCATCAGGCGGAACAATTTGCTAAACTGCAACATTCCACCAATAAGTTTTTTTATGTTTTTTTTTTTATAGTCGAGAATTTTAGTTAGTATAAAAAAAGTTTTTCTCACATTTTGCGTGTTGAAATGCATATTTAATATCTTCATAATAGTAACTGCAGCTGCGAAATATGGTAGATACTTGATAACGCCATCCATGTCGTTGTTATGTAGTAATAATTCCATCTAATGATCGCAAGTAGCAATTGTTTAACAATATTATTTGATTACCGACTTGCTTCATAATATTTAATTCAGTTACCGCATTTAATGATTACATGTTTCTAAAAAGTGCCTGATATATTTCCCTTACTATTGCAACGCTTGCAATACTACTCACTACTATAATTATAATAATATTTCTAGTGCTACTTTGCCGTGGATCTGGTCCCAAAAGTTGCATATATTTATTAATTTTTTTATAGTAAGGAACATGAAATATTTCAATATAATCAATTGTCTGAAATACTAGTAATAGATCCAAGTTTAAATTGATTTAACTCGAGTTTAACATTACATTTAAATTAATTACTATATACTATATTTATTTATGGCAAATTTGTAATACAAAAAGAATGTGGGTATTACATGCAAAATTATATGGAAAGAACAGCATCGTAGTTTATTCTATGATGCAAATAATATATTGTATAATATGAAACAGGTAAAAATATTTTCTACTTAGGATTTATCTTTTGAATTATATTTAGAAAAAATAAATAAACGTGTATAAACATCTGCTGTCAAATTATTAGTGTAGTTAGAGTAATATACCATAATTTAATATAAATCTTTTTCTCTTGCTACTCATAGCTTCAAGTTTATAAAACGCTTTTAATCAGTCATCAACTATTTAAAAAAAGAAACTAAAAATTATTCTGTTCAGAAGTGTAGAAATCAACATGGTGTTTGTAATTACATTCAATGTTATTGATACTGTATTATTTTGGCCTATCTTGCTGAAAGTACAAAATTACTTTAAAAATAATATAGAAAGAATAATTCAACGGAATGATATTATTTAGGTAAGATATATTAAAATTTTAGCACCATTAAATATATGTAATTTTATAATTTTATTTGAATATTCATTGAAATCCTTCAAAATGTTCATATTGTTTATTTAACAATAGGAGAATTTTGGGTAACACTGTATAGGTGAAACAGCAAATGCAAGTTTAGGTTCTCAGTGACATCATCATTGTGATATAAGACATGCACGTTTTAAAGGCCTGAAAATAATATCTATAAATATTTGTAAATAATACATAATGTAATGGCAAAAGCTTTTTATTTCATATTTCAAGAGCGTTATGTAAAAGAATTTTAAGTTTAATTTGATGCGAAAGGAGACAGTATAATAAATAAAATTCTTTAACATATCGATTATAACATATCTAGATCTTTGATGTATCATTGTTTGAATAATAGTGCTAAACTGTCACTTACTATTCCGAAATTTTCTATATTCATATCGTACAATCCACCCGCAGACAACGAACAGAGTTTCTTGCACCTTATTTGCATTACGTACAGTAATTTTTGAATTTTTATCGGTGTATTATGCCACGTAGAGTCGTATCTGTTTTGATATGAGTAACGAACTTTATTTGAGTCTTTAATTGATATCTCTGTTTCAAATGAATGAACTAATACATACATATTGTCTGCTAAACTGGAACAACTGTCTAGTAGCACCTGGCCAGGTAAACTGAGTAAGAATAAATGAAATTGACTTGCACCACAAAATAAAGCATTTCGCATTGCTTCTTCTGGTTTATCTAAATTTATCGCTGTCTGAAGAATAAAATGAAACAAAGCAATTAGTTACGCAGAATTATTTTTAATGTTTATTTCTTATCATTTGCAAGGTTTCTTTTACTTGAACAGCTAGAGCACTCATACCCAACATGTTCAATCCAACTTGAATCAAGTAACTACCTTGGCTGCATTCGTTTAGTAAATTGTAATATCTTCAAATATAACGAAAACGTAAATTAGCACATATCGAATAAATATTTTTTTTTTTTTTTTTTTTTTTTTTTTAAAAANTAATTGGAAAAATCATACCGTATAGCTTCCTTGTGCATAACTATGCAAGTTTTGAACTTGTTATACATGCTGTTCACCAAAATAATTTCATAAGCAGAGTAATTTTGATTCACGGTGGCTTTTTGGACTTGATATCTATATTCATGATAGGAATTGATGAGAATATTTTAAGTTTAAAGTTACTTTAGTTTAAATTTATCATATCACTCAATGATTGTAATATTTATTGGCGCATATTAAAGTGATTAATAGTAAACTATATTCCGCAGAACATTATCATACTTACCCACACACGGCAAATAATCCGCTGTTGTGGTGAATTATTAATATGTATAACCAGTCTGCGCCAATTGCGGTGAATACAACAACCATTGCTCCCCAGAATAAATGCAAATACACGTAAATGTAATAGTCATCAGCGTTAAAAAATACGTAATTAACTCTAAGTAGTTGTTGCCGTGTTCGAGTTTCATTTAATGGGTTGATGGTATCCAGAATGGGAGAAATTAGCGGGATCAGCAAAAATAGTATGAAAAAGCTTACTAAAGTATCTGAAGAGAACACGATTGATTAATAATTTCACGCATACTGTTTCTTTTAGAAGAAATTAAAAATATTCGAAATCAGATTGATACATTGAGCATATTTACTTACTTTGATAAAATCGCGCCATTTTATTGCCTTGTACGACGGTTTCTTCTAGAATGTGCAGTTCGCCGTTTAATTTCAACTCCTTCCATTGTTTTGCCACCATTTGATATAACTTACTAAACTAAAATAATAAGATCCTTCTACATTTGTACAGCTGTGAATTTCTTGGTATAAAAAGAAAGAAATTTCACTCACATTTCGCCTGTTGAAATGCATATTCAATATTTTAACAATGGTGATTGCAGTCGCAATACAATGTGGTAAACACTCAAACACTCCATCAATATCCTTGTTACATAACGACGCATATATCTCTATTGTCTAAAAGAATTGTAAATTACAATTGTTCACTAACTATTAGCTTACTATTGATTTTATCACGTAATATTTATCCAATTTCCCCATTTTATCTGTCCTAGATTTCTATAAACTCATTGTGATGTATATTTTCTTTACCGTTGGAAAAAAGATGCTTGCAATACTAGCTACCACTATAATTACAATGATATTTTTAGTGCTATTTTTGTGTTGTGGATCCTGTCCCAAAAGTTGCATGTATCTCTCAACCATCTTATAGTAAGGCACATGAAATATTTCCAAACTTTTGGTTTCCTGAAACACTATGTACTTCGAGATTAGTTCGCGACCAGATTCCACTAAATATCATCAAAGTAAAACAGTAATGTCAATAGTAGATTTGCGGATTTTTATGTTTATTCTCGAGAAACGAATTGGAAAAGATAATTGGATAAAATGTACATAATATGCAAAAATAGATTTCTTTCTAAATTCGGCTTTTTTTAGCAGTTAAATTATAAGTAGCAATTCAGTTTCGATATCTTCTTCTCTTACTATTCATATTACACGCCAAAAATTTAGTCGGTGCAGCCACCAATAGAAGCCGTGTATTTTAAAACTTCGTCGTATCCAGAACGAATTTTTTCGAATGCAGAAATTAATATGATGCTTGTAATTATATTCGACGTTTGATATTATCGGAAATACATTATCTTAGCCATTAAATAAATTACTGTCAGCCGACTTGTTTACAACTTAAATAGTTTTAGACAACTTAAATGCTGTGATGTAATTATCTATAAGAAAATGATATAATGTCGTAATGGTTTACGGAATATGGAAGTTTTGTTCTTAGTTTATCTCCATACAATGTCTTGTAACAATATAATACGTCAGTTAAGTAGTCAGTGGTTATAAACGACAGAAGATCTTTGAAATATTGTGTTTTGATTGACATCGAAATTTATTCATTTACTTTACTACACTAGCAGTAGTGATTCCTATGCTACCAAGAAACATTTCATTGCTGTTAATTGTTACTTGAAACGAAATAACTTCTCTATCTTTATCTTATAGCCGGTCGATTTTGTTTTGCTGAAATTATAGAATTAGTTTAAAAGTAGTATACGAAGAGCTCAATGGAATGATTATTTAAGTATAGTAAGGATCTGTACTGTATTAAGATACAAGCACAGCATTAGCGATATGACTTTATAACTTTATTTGCATACACGTCAAAATCGTACAAAATGTTCAATATTTCATGTTTGCCTGTTTGTCATCCTAGTTATATTTTTGATAAAATAGAGGAACCTTGGATGACACTACTATTGGTGAAATAGCAAATGTAAATTTAATCTCTCAGCGACATCATCATTGTGATATAAGACATGCATGTTTTGAAGGTCTGGAAATGATAATATTTATAAATAGCAAATATATTTTATTTTGTATTTCAAAATTAGAAGAATTTTAATTTTAATTTTAATTTTAATACAATTGGATATAGAGAGTGCAGAAAATGCAAAAAAAAAAGACAGTAAGACAAATAAAATTCTTTACGATATAAAATTCTTCGTGCATGAAATGAAACATTTGTCTGCATTTTTGATATATCATTGTTTATCATATATATTAATAGTATTAGAATGTGTGTATATCATTGTTTTTACGCTAATAATATTAGGATACTTACTATGCCGAAATTTTCTAGATTCATTTCATAGAGTCCACCTGCTGACAACGAACAGATCTTTCTGCACCTTATTTGCATTACGTATAATAATTTTTGAATCTTCACTGGTGTGCTATACCACACAGAGCTATATCTGTTTTAATAGGAGTAACAAATTGATTATTTGAGGTTATGATCAATGTTCTTATTTTATATAAATCACGTACATATTATCTGTTAAATTAAAACAATTATCCAGTAACACTTGGCCAGGTAAGCTCAGTAAAAATAAATGAAATTGATTAGCTCCACAAAATGCAGCACTTCGCATTGCTTCTTCCGGTTTATTAAAGTTTAGAGCTGTCTGGGAAATAGAATGAAACTGTTAAATTAGCTAAAGTTGTTTTTCATTTTGTATGCATGTTGATATTTGAAAGGTTCCCCTTACTTCAACAGCCGTCGTGCTTATGCTCAACATACTCAACCCGACTTGAAGCAAGTAACTATGTTGACTGGATTCGTTCAGTATGTTGAAAAATCTTTAAACATAACGAAAACGTAAATTAGTCAAATTCAATAATTATTTTCTTTTTTTTTTTTTTTTAGCGAATTATANACATGTAATATCGTAAATATGTACCTTATAGCCTCCTTGTGCATAAGTATACAGTTTCGAAATTTTTCATACATGTCATTCTCCAAAAGTACACATTCACCAGAAAAGTAATTTAAATTCATGGTTGCTTTCTGGACTTGATGTCTATATTCATGATCAATTAATTGGACTAACCATTAATTAAATTAATAAAGTAATTAATGAGACTGTTTATACTTATTATGAAGATTAGAATATTTATTAGTCTATATTGAAGTGATTGGCAATAATTTATGATATTTACCCACACACCGCAAATAATCCACTGCTGTGATGTATTATTAGTATGTATATCCAGTCTGCACCAACTACAGCGAATAGAACCATGAATGCACCCCACGATAAGTGTAAATACACGTAAAAAAAATAATCATCGTCGTTAAAAAATATGTAATTAACTCTAAGTAGTTGTTGCCGTGTTCGAGTTTCATTTAATGGGTGGATGATGTCCAGAATGGGAGAAATTAGCGGGATCAGTAAGAACATTGAGAAAAAAATTACCAAAGTATCTGGAGAAATTATGATTGATTATTAGTGTGTAACATTATTATTTACTTTCAGAAATATTAGAAATATTAGAAAATATTTATTCACTTTGATAAAATTGTGCTATTTTGTTGCCTTGCATGACAATCTCTTCTAGGACCTGCAATTCGCCGTTTAATCTCAATTGCTCCCATTGTTTCGCCACCATTTGGTATAATTTGTTAAACTACAAAACGATAAGTTCTTTTTAAATCTGCGCCGAGAATTTGTTGATACGATAAAACAATGCCGCTCACATTTTGTCTGTTGAGATGCATGTTCAATACTTTAACACAGGTGATTGAAGTTGCGATGAAATGTGGTAGACACTCGAGCACTCCATCAATGTCCTTGTTACGCAACGACGTATATATTTCTATTGTCTAAAATATTGCAAGTTATAATTGTTCACTAACTATTAGTTTACTATTGATTTTATCACGTAATATTTATCTAATTTCCCCATTTTATCTGTCCTAGATTTCTATAAACTCATTGTGATGTATATTTTCTTTACCGTTGGAAAAAAGATGCTTGCAATACTAGCTACCACTATAATTACAATGATATTTCTAGTGCTATTTTTGTGATGTGGATCTTGTCCCAATATTTGCATGTACCACTCAATCGTCTTATAGTAAGGCACATGAAATATTTCAAAATTTTTCTGGAACACTAGTATTTCGAGATTAGTTCGAGATCAGATTACATAAAAATAAACAATACCATAGAAATAAAAACAATAAAACAGTAATATTACTAGTAAACTGCGGATTTTTATGTTCACTTTCAGGATATTAGTAAATAAAAAA
>NIPQ01112564.1:0-14836 GCA_002806875.1 Lepidotrigona ventralis hoosana
TAAATATAAATAAACTGACGAGTTGATTCAAAGTATGAAGTCGCTTTTGCAATTATCGGGTTTGAATCCAATTAAAACATTATTGAATGAGATGAGCAGAAAACTGAAAAGAAAAAGAATAAAAAAAAAAAATACAAGGAAATTTAGAAAAATGCCTCTGATAATAGTTCAAACTTTCTCCGTACAAAGTGGAGACATTGACGAGAAAAGATAAGACTTTTGACATCTGTAATTCGCATTGTAAAAATTGAATTTCAGATCAAAAGTTTCTCATTTCATATACGAAACTGTTAAAATTAAATACATTACTTTGAAAATTAAACATCGTATGAACTTTACCTCGTAATGCAGATCGTTTCCAACGAAACTTAGACAGATCTTCAACAACAAAATTTTAAAACATTCATTGAAAATTATGATTTACGAGCGTGACACATTGGACTCGATATCCCCATCTCCAAACGTGGCCGCGCCTTTCCACTGAAACTCATAAAACTTAGACAGATCTTCAACAACAAAATTTTAAAACATTCATTGAAAATTATGATTTACGAGCGTGACACATTGGACTCGATATCCCCATCTCCAAACGTGGCCGCGCCTTTCCACTGAAACTCATACAGTTACGTTATAAATGCATTATCGTTTTTGCAAATCTTTCTCTAAGCCGAGTCTTTTCTCTACGCGGATTTGCCGGCAATGCCGCGGAATACAAAGTGCTACGGTATTCTCGTCTAAATGGTGCAAGAAGCCGTATTTTAAAATGTAAGTCAGTGGCGGTGACGGTTCATACCGGCTGCACAGGTGCTTATTCCGATGCAATTCGGCTGCATGCATACAGAAACGCTACGTACGGAACAGGTAGTCCGCTTCTATTAACTGTTCTTGTGTGTAGCGAGCATAACGACCGCGTTGCGTACCTGGACTGTTGCTGTTTATTTATAGTTGAAACTCAGATACAATGGCGTCGACACGCGCGAGATTTTAACAATTATTACAGACGGTGTGCGTGTGTGCGTGAGCGGTTAATTCATTCGCGGTGGTGATGTGTCACGCGTGTTGAGAAAAAACGAGACAGAAATACGAGAAAGCGGGAAAGGACGAAGACGAAACGTGGGGTTAGTCGCTTTCATTCTTTTCGTCCTTTGGAGTCATCTGCGTCACGTCTTGTCGCAATTTTTTTTTTTTTCATTAAATTTTATTTCGCGACTGTTATTTATTTTTCAGTTTATTTCAGTTTATTTTTCAAGTTTTGGAGTATTGCAAACTTCACGATAATTCTCCTAACAAAAAAGAATTGAGTACTAAGGAGCGCGACTTCTTTGAAATTGTCGAAAGTGTGAGATTTTACATACACGTTATCCGTCAAAGAAAATCATTTTTTAGTCTTTCAACACTCTCAAAGTATTAAGTTCAAGATATGCACAAACGTAAATATATAAAAATTCTACTGCCACTTTCCAGTGATTTACGAAAGAAGAGCAAAGGGAAGAAACAAAAAGAACTTCGGGAGACAATTTTGTCAAAATTTGTTTCAAGAACAGTTTCGTTACGAATTATTAAAATAATTTTCCAATTTTATCAAATGTATTTAATAAACAATTTAATATCGTTTTAGTTTATTGGAAAACTTAGAAACAGTCCAAGGAAATCTCAGAAGACTATGAGAAATTAATATTACAATTAATTAATAATTAACAAAATTAATATTACTACTTAAGTAGATTGAAAAGAATTTCTTGTTTACGCAGAAAACAAGATAAAGCTTAATTTCCTTTTGTTTCTTCCCTGAATTCTTCGAACGCCTAATGAATTATGTGCTATAAGTAACGCAAGTGTTTGCACGAAACCGTATATTTAACTAAAGGTTAAACGGAAATTTCATTTTGGCAGTTGCTGCGATTTTCGTGCTCGTGGCACGGAAAAACAGACAAAAACAGAACCAACGAGCGAGATAATGAAATTCTTTGAATCTTAGACTGGGAATGAGAGTAATGGACGGCAGTGGTTGCACGATTAAAATTATAATCGGACGTTAATTAACGTCGAAACCCTTTTGACGTGATGTGCACGTAATAGTGCATTCATCGATCCTCGATCGTGAGATATTTAGATCGCTAGTGGAATTCTTAGGAGAATGGTATTCGAACGAATTATACATTGTGCCATTCTGATCGAAGGCGAAACGCTCTCGCTGGGTTGTCCCAGTAATAGCACTGATCGATGCCAATCAGGTTACCTTCGTATTTCTATTTACCAGTTAATCTTTCGTATCGTGGTCTGAGATCTTCGTCGAAGCAGAACCGATTTGGCAGGAGTTTGTCCTGGCGAAGTTACACGGGGCGCTCGTGCTCCTTGCAAATCCACTTTCACACATCTCAGAGTGCTGTCGTAACTCTCGGTGTGGTGTACGTGTTCTTCCGTTTCACCAGGCAGTATCGTTTCGAAGTAGCTTACTAATACCGGTAATTACGATACTAGCCGAGTGATGACCGATATCAAGCCTGCTACGCTTCTTTCATAAAAAGTATTTCAAATTTGGGCAAGTAGCGAAGAATAGATTGTTATGTGCATGTGTTCTCTCATGAACTCGTGTTTTGTGTTGATTCTTTGAACATTTGGTTCGTATTGTCGTGCAAATGATTTATAAATGCTTGAAATAAGTAGTTGTTAAGACACGCGCATTAAATAGTATATCAAAAGATGTATGCTCGTTCAGTATTAAACTTCTACATGGTAATTTCAGTGGGCATTGAACATGTTCTCGGAATTGTAAACTCATTTTATANCATGTTCTCGGAATTGTAAACTCATTTTATTTCTTAAAATAAGATTGAAATATTAAAAGGATCGTCACTCTAAAATTCGTGAATATATAGTTTGTAGTAGAGTGCCGTCTTATTGATACATTCAAAAGTCTTCAAAAGAGTAAATACTATGTATTATTTCAAAATTAAATTCAACGACAAAGTGTTAACATGTATAAAATACACCTATTAACTTAAATATATTGTAAAGTTATTTCATTGTAAATGAGAATGTCATTTATTTTATTAAAAGATCGAAAACTAATTAACACTAAACGTACCAAGCGGGGTCAAATGGCCCTTTTTCAAAATTTACTTTAAAATCGTACATTCGTTGTTATTTCTTTCGCTAATCTGACTTTTTGTAAATTCTTATATTATCTGATTATTCAACTTTTTGTTTTCTGTTTTTTTCTTAGCTTATTTTTTACCGAGAAAAATTCTTTGCATACCTTATGTACCGCGAGGAGTCATTTGACCTCTTATGGTAAGATAGGTATATATAAAATGCCGGTACGTTTAGTATTAAAAGGCTTATTACTTATGATAAATACTGTATATCAGGAGTTAAAGAGTGAGATCTTTCTAAGATTTTTGATTCCCGACGAATGCATTAGATATAACTTTTTTCTAGTAAAATCTTGCATCTTTAATTNATCTTCTCTAAGGCTTTTATTTCTCTAAAAGGCTTATTACTTATGATAAATACTGTATATCAGGAGTTAAAGAGTGAGATCTTTCTAAGATTTTTGATTCCCGACGAATGCATTAGATATAACTTTTTTCTAGTAAAATCTTGCATCTTTAATTCTGATAAGAATAAATATGTGTCTTCCAAATTGAACGTGATATCGTAGTGATATGAGAGAAGTTAGAGAGGTCAGTACGTGCGTTCGTCAAATTTCAAATATTTAAAACGGAAAAGAATATTCTGGATATTACAATTCTAATTAAAATTAAAATCGGATTAATGCCAAAATTTCCATTAAATACCCATGGCTACGCTCGAACGTATCCACACAATAACGATAAGTGGATTAAAGTATTTCGTTTATTTTAATTCCGATTTGCCCCCTCCCAAGAAATATCATCAACCATTTCCCCCAGAATTTGCTACGACTTTCGAGAACCGGCTTTCCGTTTCCTGGAATATTTGAAATTTGAAATTTGAAACGCTGGATATTTGAACGCGATACAAATATTCGAAGCGTGCGTAGAATTTGAGCTGACTCTCGCGAGGAATGTCCCTCCTCGCAGGGGGAATTGGACTGAAGCAAAAATCCGTGTCATCCGGCGTGAAAGATCGACGAGTAGTTCGTTAATTTCGAAACGATCGCGAGAACCTTGGCGAGAGATTGGAGACCAGGACTCCCGACAGGGCTAATTATATCCGATTGACCAGCAATATTATCGGGACAAAGTGGTAACGGGATGGTAATTATCGAAAGGGACCGCATCCGTGATTTCCACTCGCCTTTTGATCCGGTCAACTCTGACTGTTAACACAAGAGCGGGGGCGGCGGCAGAAACTACAAAGATTCGTTACGCTGGATTACGTTATCTCTGTAGTTACAGGAGTTGATTTAGTAGCCGGAATCGTCGAAGTGGGTAGTTGCATTTAATCGTGCCTAAGTAATGGCATTTTCTGCCCGAACTGCAGTCTTACGTGAAATGAAAGTGTGTACCGGCTTTTATTAAAAGCTTTTAGAGCTTTTATTAAAGCTTCCAAAGTGCAATCTTGCTAACGGTTTTAGTGCTTTCGCCTACCGTTGCAGCGTCTACCTTGCGCGCATGCTCTCGTATAGTTGCCATAATAATTATCGATATTATGTCGACGAGAGATTTTTTTTTTTCTTCCCCTCCCCTATCTCCTGTCTCGCCTCTCGTTCGAGAGCTTCGTAAATTCTGCGGTTGCAGGGGAAAATGCGCGACAATTTCAAGGAACTCGAGTTCAACCGTCTGTCGAATTATATAGGATGTAGGATGTACATTGTATGTTTGTCACACGAAGGAATGGACGAAGATAAATTTCACAGAGATAAGTTTAACAGAGTGTCTAACGTTGGGGAGAATAATGCAGATTTATAAAATGAAAGATGATTATTCGTGTGTTCCCTTCCCTTGATTCTTCTTTATTTTCTACTTTCATTGATCGTCACTCATCTCGTATGAGACATTGAAATTATACTCCAACAGGCCTGGTTTATTATTTGAATGAAATATTTGAAAGATGACGATTGTCGTCTTACTACGTCGACTCGAGTTTTTTAAATTAATCCTCAATTGATATCATGATCCACACAACTGTTTGGATCCAGTTAAATTTAATCTTAAAATACTCTTTAAATTTCATCTCTTTTTTAAATTTAATTATATTTTAATGTGGTTTCTTTTTTTTTTTGTAAATTAGAAAACAGCGAAGTAACCCGATTCAGTTATAGTTATCTGTAACCCAATACTGCCAGTTAAGAATTAACAATTTATTTACGACGGAGCAGCAATAATTGGCATTTCAATAAATTATAAGTGGTTTCTTCATATTTGTAGCATGCAATCGATGCCATTTACCGATTGGCATCAACTTGGAAGCCAAAAAGAAACGATCTACATTAAATATATATGTAACACGTGAATATTTATATTTGTTCCAATTTGTTGATTAGTGTGATATATATATATATAACAGTGACATAGGTACGAAGGAAATATTACNTATATATATATATAAAACAGTGACATAGGTACGAAGGAAATATTACGTTGCCACTCTTAATAATAATATTAATCAAACTCTAACTTATTTCTCAGATCCATTTCTTTATATTTATATTTTGAAATTTAAGTTTTTCATATAAATGGCAGAACATCTTTCTCTTTAACGTAGTTTTTCGAATGTTTGTATTAATTTTCACTTTTCACGTCGTAATTTTAACCTTTTTCGAAAAAATACATTCAAATCCAATGTTCTTTCATGTTTTACCTTAATACATAATTTGTCTTCTTAAAATAAAACACTGAAATTATGTTCCAATTTAGCTGTAAGCTTTATGAATGAAGCTAAATGAATTATCAAGCACACAATTAAATATTAGATTATTAAATCAAATATTACTTGAGACGTATAATTACATAACAAGTCTTATTCAACAGCACTTTTAGTCGGTAAATNATACATTCAAATCCAATGTTCTTTCATGTTTTACCTTAATACATAATTTGTCTTCTTAAAATAAAACACTGAAATTATGTTCCAATTTAGCTTTAAGCTTTATGAATGAAGCTAAATGAATTATCAAGCACACAATTAAATATTAGATTATTAAATCAAATATTACTTGAGACGTATAATTACATAACAAGTCTTATTCAACAGCACTTTTAGTCGGTAAATTTTGTATGATTTTTACACGCTTGTAAAACTCGTCAAATTAACATTTAACACATTCGTGCATATGCTTCTTAACATACAAAATAAGTAATTACTTACTAAAAAAGAAAAAAAAAAGCTTTTAAATAGATATCCACACAAGATATTTAATTATAATTATCGATAAAAATGCATAATGGCCTCGTAATAATTTCATTTCAATTACGTAATAATTTCCTTTAGCGATGCAATCTACATGCGATAAACTTAATCAAGTCGATGCCCGTTTGTTCGACAAAGTTGTACCTTAACCAGCGTTCACAAAGTACACTGATTTACAAAGGATGCGCGTGTCATAATACGTTGCATAGCCGGTCCCGTTATCTCGCGTGTAATTCGTCTTTTCAAATTTCAATGCGCTACGTCGATCAGCCGTAATCTTTGCGATCAAATTTTGATTGCACTCTATACACTTACACACGTAAGGCCGAATTATGCATGCATGATATAAAGATGTACGAGCAATGTTCATCTATTTTGTTTCTGTTTTGCCAGCAATGAATGTACTATTTTTGAAATTAAGAAGAGTGCTCAGATATCTCTCGAGTGGACTGTTTAATTAGATATTTCATATCCTTTTCCACGTAATGTATTTTGTTGTATCTCCAGAATTAGAGTTGTTGGGGGTCTTGTTAGTGTTTTTGTACCTGACACGACTGACAGAATTATTAACAAGCCATAGAGATATTTCGCAATTACGTCGATAATTCAAGCGAAATTGAAGTAAGCTGAACGTACGTCATCCGACAATGCATGATTTTTGATCCGAGAAACTAATATTCTGTCAGAAAGAATTAATTATAAATATATTGTAAAAGCAAAAAAGAGAAATCCTCTTTAATAGTTGCAGAATTAATGAAATAGAATTCAGTGATGCAGATCGATTGTTAAAACGATAAATTGATGAAATTAGAAACGTGTTAGTCTGTTAATCGAATTGCAAAATTTGGGAAAAACGAGAATTTAAAAAGTAGGAACGAACGATAGATCGTGTTTTGGACGGGCCTCAGGCTATCGAAGATATCTCTCGGATTGCAATCCACTTTTAGGTGAAAACATAGTACGCACAGATGCAACGGTGAGTTGGCAATTAAAAGTTCTGTATCGTGTGTTCTTTATTAAAGCAAACATTTTTGGAAAAAAAAAGAGAGAATTTTGCACCTGATATTTTTCGTTCCCGCATTTGAATTTATTTTTTCGTTCCTTAGAACGAGCGCTGTATTCGTTTCAAAAACTGGAAAAACCGAAAACGATACTTTCTGCGAAGTAAAAAAATCTGCAAAGTATCGCTGCACGTGTAAAATTTAATAAATTGAAATAAAATAAAAGTGTGTAAAAAAATGGCTTTATCCGGGAAAACATGTACAAGTGTAATTAAAGGATTTTGTTGTCTGCAATAAATGCGAAATGTTGAAAATAAAAGGTAACTTAAATCTTTGAGCGCATACACAAGTGCAATTTTAAAATTGCATCATCTGCAATAAATAAATGCGGAATATTAAAATGAAAGTGTATGGAGAACAGCTTTATCAAAAAAAAAAAAAAAAAAAAAAAAAAAAAAAAAAAAAAAAAAAAAAAAAAATAAAAANATATTGTACATACAAAATACTGTACATTAAAAAATTGATCATCTACCACAAATACGGAATATTATCACGCTGTTGGTCGATCACGAGTAAACACTTTTCGCGCGCAAAAAAATTCAAAAATTGCCGAATGTGTCGAGAATAATGCGTATTTTAAACCTTTGAATTTACACACTGTAGAAAAAAAAAGAGAGAGAAAAAAAGAAAATAGGAAAAAGCGAGTTTTGCCAACTCAACAATATAAAACTGTATCACATTCGGCTGTGAAGCTTACGCGTCGACGGTCGCAACCGGTGATGAAGCAGAAACGATCGAGTTCTCCGAGTTACGAACGAAGGAACGATTTCTATGGATAAAGGGAAAGATGGCCAGGAAACGGAAGGAGCAGGAAAGAAAAGAAAAGAAAAGATGAGGAGGAGGAGGGGTGAAAAAGAAGGAGGAAGGAGAACGAACACTCGAGTTCTCGAAGTGATTGATCGTCCCGCGAGAAAACGACGCCCCCTTTTCGACGTCCTGCCGATCCGTCCGAACCGATCGTCGCGACGCGACGCGTCAATCCATGACCCGCGCACGTTTCACGACGCCGTTTCGACGGATAGATTTATTAATGTCCGGGGATAGAATTCTCCAGTGTCAGGACAGCTGACGGGAAATCAATAAGACGCCGTGATAACGTTATATTAAGAATAAATAACGATTTACGAGGGCGGCCGTCGCCAAACGACGATTGAAGCGACGAGCGACGAGGGAGAGACCGAGGCGGCACTCGCGTTTCCACCGTGTGGCCACCGACGTATATCAACCGCGTTCATCGTTCACAGTCTGCACTGTATGAATTATAGCTTCAAATAATTACTAATTAGAGATTCAAAAAGGGTAACTTGTCGCAGTTTATTGAATGAATATTTAACACAGTGGAATAAATATGCGTTTGAAGATGTTGCATGCTTCTCGCTGGACTTTTGGAAATTGGCTCCAAGTGCTCGAAGGGTCTGATAGATTCCCATAGATCCGTCTTTGTAAATTTATAGACTAGACATAAAATGGAATAATAAAAAGCTGCAGTATAACGATAAAGTGGAATAATAAAGTGAAAGGAAGTTGCTTCTCTGTGACGTGGTTCACTTCAAATTCAGCGAGCCCTTAATGTGTCGATCGTAATGAATAGTAACTTAATATAGATTCAACAATAATTTTTATAGCTTTAAATGGTGGGCCAGTGAATGGCCTGTTTATACGCTGCTTTCCCTTTCTTCTTTCCTTTTCTTTCCTTTTCACGTACAGAGTGACACGTTCTGCGGGACGCGCGTAATATCCGAGGATGGAATTTGCCGGCAATCAGCAATGATAGGAAATCGATCGAACGGTAATAATAGAAGAGGCTATATCGAAAATAAATATTGACGGAGGAAAATAAAGTTTCTACTGTCAGAGTGGTGCACTTAGGGGCGGTAGACACCGCGATAGGAAGTTAAATAATCTTGAAATTTCATATTTATAAGGCAGATCGTTCGACGATGTCCATTTCCAGAAAAGAAAAGAAGAAGAAGAAGAAAAAGAGAAAGAACAGCTGATTAAGTCCTGCCATTTGGAACGGTTTCACTTGGTTCGACAAATTTATTGTCGCAAGTCTTACACTCTATTAATTGGATGAACTACAGGTTTCTTCTTCACTTTTCTTTTCTACTGATTGTTCTTAGTAACTTCGAGGTAGATGAACCTTCAAATTCATCCATTTCTTTGAGAAAGAAAGCTTCGTCCAACAACATGTGTTTAGAACAAGATTATAGAAAATTATTAGATCAACTACGCAGCATCATTTCTATTTCCAATATCTATCAACTGCACGTGTCAAGATTAAATCACGATTAAATCGAATAAATATAATTTGAATTATATTTATCACCGCGATAATTTAGAAGTGTGTTACGGTGATGTGTGCGTACATGTATCTATCTGTAAAAACCAGTCTCACGTTTACGTGTTATTCCGTACGAACGAAAGGAAGACGTCGAGAAGGCGCTTTGAGTGTCGTCGAGCTACATCAAAGAAACATATACCCGAGGGAATAAACGAATTCGGATCATTCGGGACGTGATCGTTTCGAAAAATGTATATATTGGGCAAATATTCGCGTTTCCAGTTGTGGGCGATCAAGAGAGAGAGAGAGAGAGAGAGAGAGAGAGAGAGAGAGAGAAGAAAAAACGGGGCTAAAGACGGAGACAGGAAGGTATAATTCAAACATTCCTCTTGCCAACGTATCGATTAAGCGCGAAACGGCAAAGCTGCACGAGAATATAAATATTCGGTGGAAAAAAGAGCGCCCTAGGAAACGCGGCCTTTTACCAACTTTTCTATGTACACGGCCGGACGTGTATTTCGAAGATAGATAGCTGCGAGTATCGAGATACATCGAGAGGCTCTCTTTTTCTCTCTCTTTCTCTCTATCTGGCTGTATAAATGTAGATTCGTTCTCTGCTCGTATATCGATATGTACACTATCGCTCAAAAATACCTATATATCTGGATAATAATTTTCTTAATCTTACAACTTTTTCAGAAACAAAAAAAATTGAATCTTCAATAAATAAGTTTGTTTATAGCGTATTGTTCGACCTAATAATAATAGTATTAAAAAAATGATGCTGAATCTTTAACGAATAAATTTTTTACGTTTTAGTTTGTAGCGTATTTGATTAATGATTTCAGCAATAATGATAAAAATTAGTCTGTGCATCCATCGTAAGATTTTCTTAAATTACCGTTTTTTTTTTAAACAAATATTTAGCGGTTCTAACAATCAATATCGTTGGATGAACATTTGCTTATTCAAGAGGATTATAATTAAATCGTTCAATTTAATATTAGATACTGGATATGACTGATTTAATAAGCCTGGAGGATGATTAAAAAACTTTGTGAGCAAAAGTGTTGTTAAATAGTTAAATGTAGAAATGACTTTTAAATTTCGGTGACTTTTTTATGGAGTACAAGAACGGGCAATCTTCTGATTAGAAAATACAAATCTGAGACATAAAATTATCAACGACCGACCAAAGATTTTAAACAATACGAAAATATTTAGAATGGAAACGTATCGAACATAGAGGATCTAAATTTAATGATAGTATGATATTCAGTGTAGATTTGTTACTCATAGGCATAACAAGTTCCCTCTACAACAACTTAATAGAATTGCAATACGTTAGATATTTGAGTAAAAGAATATATAATAAATAAATATCGTTCGGCAATAGACTGCTGATTTTTATACACAGAACGCACACGTAAAAATAAATGAAACACTGAAAATACAGTATCCACATTTAATAAATGAGTTTCGGCTTACAGAGCCTCTAACCGAATCTTTCCTTTATTAATTATCTTCGAAAAAATATGAATTCGCGCAAAGGTCAGTAGCCTGATAATGATATACATTATACGTCATAAATTTCACGAAAATGATAAATATCCGCGTATTTTTGAGCGTATATTGTACACACATACACACGTATTTACACGTACGTGCAGTGAGCCACGATTGTCGATACCGCGACACGAGACACGAGAGACACGAGAGACACGTTCACACATAGATATGCACGTGAAATAAACGTGGATAAACGAGAGGAACGTTCGTTCACGGATGATAGTACGTGGATAGATCGTACAGCCATGTGTAGACTAACTGTGTGAATGGTTGGTTGGTTGGGTTCAAGTTAGGTCATCGGTGTGTGCACGTTGCTTTGTGGTGGCTCGTCAGCGACGCGACGTTCCGAAAGTGTCACCGGCACTCGAAAATTTGCAAACAAACGTTTAATCGATGGCTCTCGACGGACTTATTTTAATATGGTTCCATTACCCCGCGCGTACCAAAACGCGTCCCTGTCCCAATGCTAATCGATGTTTAAACATCTGTCTCCTCCATTTTGAATCGTTTGATCGCCGTTGGCTTCCGATCGAACAGCATTTGCAGACTATCAATTCGTTGGCCGTTCGCGTTCGAAATGCACGAGGGTGTGTACTGGGGCGAAAAAAAATTTTAACTCGACCAGCGCGAAAGTGAGTTGACTTTTTTTCTTTTTTTTCATTTGGGAACTTCGTTCTTCGTCGAGAAAGTCGAGCTTGGAAATTTTGTCAAGTACAGGTATATACTTGAATAAAACTGCTTTTATATCAGAGAAGAATTAAGGAAAAGAACACAAACTTCGACTTGTTTATTTTATAAAAAAGAGATCGCCCAAATGTCTGAAAATCCAAAAGAATTCGATGAAATTATTTTTATTTTATTTTTGTAGTTCTGAATTAGCTAAGAACGAATAATTGACAGGAATACGAGAATTTTTTTAAAAAATTGTATTTAAGACTTCGACTTTCAAGAAAATAGTCTTTGAATTCGTTTAATTAATCCATCGAAGCACAATCGGCCTCACAAACACACTAACAACAAGATACAAACGATATAACTACATAAGTAAATTTAAAATTATTAATATGTAAAATATTTGATATTTGTGTAATGTAAATTTAATAAATTAAATAATGGTAATGAAATAATAAAGTACGAAATGTCAAATAATAAAGAAAGAAATTAACTAAACTCCTTTTTTTTCGAAAATCGAAGGCTCGGATGAAAAAGCGCTATTCTCGACAAATTATATACACGATACTCTCTCTATATGTATATATATGTTTCAAAATTAAAAATATCGTTCACCTGCAAGGAGACTTGCTTCTTCTCCAGAATTTTGCGCGATAAGAAGACCGAACACCTTACCGAAAAGCCTACGAATATTATCTAAAATTCATACGAAGCGGCACGAACGCTACAAAGAAGCAACAGAGAGAACCGCGTTAATCCTCGGGCATTTTTCGGGGAACGTCTTTATCGGTAGACGCCGCGTTAACGTTCACCAGCGTGAAAGAGATCGGAGTGAATTGCCTGGTTATCCACGGGACAGCAGCGACACGCTCGTAGATCACGCGGGAAAATTGCGGATGCTGCCTCCTTACGGTCTCGTCCTCGCGCGTGGATTCTAGTTTCGCGAACAATACACAGCCGGCTTGGAGACACGCCGGTTTTTCTAGATGCGCACGCCGATACGCGAAAGTAAAAGATATTTACACGAACGGGACAAAAGCGCGGTGCAGGTGACTGTGCGCATCGGTATTATATGGGGGAGAAAGTTTAGATAACATTGGTGGGTGTGCTGTAGAGGCCATACAGACTGACGATAAACCGTGGTTGCATACAAATTTCCACTCATGGTGTACACACAACGCGCGATAAGTTCCAAAAGAACGAAAGAAATTAGGGTTCTTGCTATTCATTATCTGACAATGAGCGCTCGATATAGAGTAGAATTTAGGAATCGAATACGAACGCGAGTACTCTAGCCTGGGCCTGAATACTCGAGATACTCGGATTTGAATTTTCTCTCGTGACTGATCGAATATGGAGATTCGTGAAGAATTGTTTATTGTTGTATGTGAAGATTTGCGAAGGATTATGTATTAGTAGGCTTATTTCGAAGAATTATTATATTTCAATTCAGATTGAACTTTCATTGTCAGTGAATTTATTAATACACTGGAAGTTCGATTAAGGAGTGAAATTTTATCAAACTTAATTGTAATTGATGAGGGAAATGAATTTATAATATGATATATTTTGCCTCGGAATAGAAATTTTATTTGTACAATGTAAAATATCAATCTTAAAGTAGTCATAATTTGTTCTTTGAAATGAATATCTTCACTTCTCTCTGAATCATACGTAATCGAAGACGACGTTGATAATTTAGACATTTTCATACCTTTCGTAGTTTTAAATTACACGAAGGATAATAATTAAACAGGTTTAATAATAATTTTAAATTGTAACTCATTTAGCTCCAAACGTTGATTTCGTTCATACATAATTAATTGAAATCATTCAAACGTAATTAAATTTAGTATCGAGATAACTTCTAATAAAGATTAGTACAGTGGATACACGCTGACAGTCTGAAGATGGCGCTCAGATCAGATCGAAATCGGATTAAGGAATTTTGTTTTCAAACATATTTGGACTTGCTGATCCCATCGCCAATAGCAAGAACTCTGAAAAGAAAGAAAGAAAGAAAGAAAAGAGAGAGAGAGAAAGAGAAAGAGTCGAATAGAAGCACGCGAGTAGAACAAGCTTCTCTCTGGACGAGACGATTTTATTAAATTATCGCGCTCGTCCGCGCGCCGAGAGACGGTAGTCTTTCGTTTGTCGAATAAACCGCGGCGAACACCGGCCGATAAATATTCGATTATCGACGCGAGGCATCGCGCAGGTGAATCGCGGTCGAGGGTCGAGGCAAATATTTGCCGGCAAAAAGAAGAACACGCGGAATCGCGATCGGGCGCACGTGAAATCGCGCGATAATAAGCATTTTGCAATCGGTCCGCGGCTTGACGTCGTCAGTTAATTTAATGAAACCCTTTCTCTCTCTCTCTCTCTCTCTCTCTCTCTCTTTCGGCCGAGATATTTTTCATCGAACGCCCCGCGACGAGAGATTACGCACGGACGTGGCCCCGCGCGCGATTTGCAAACCAAACGACGGAAAATTGAAAGCCGCGCGTCCGATTACGAATGTTTCCTGCAGAATAGCGCGAAAATTCGTTCTCCTCTTCTGCGTCGATGATCTTTTGGATTTTATTGGGATGTATTTCGTAAATTGTGACAGTAATTAGTTTCCTCGCAGCTAATTTACCCAATTGAAAAATTTTCGTCATTTAATTTTTGTTATCCATCGACAGGACGTTTCATTCATCTTGCCTTTATCTCGATATTTTTTTGAGTTAGAAGTCACTTAATTTCGGACGAAAAATAAAAATGAATTTAGAATTTTCAAGATCGTTGTCTCTCTCTCTCTCTCTCTTTTTTTCTTAAATTGCGATGTAGTGTTGTAATTGGAAGAAATGAGACAATGTGTAATTGTTGTATAATCGGAGAAATAATTGCTTCTGAAAAAGGGACTCGTCCAATT
>NIPQ01112574.1:0-14819 GCA_002806875.1 Lepidotrigona ventralis hoosana
AACTTCTCGCCAAGCTGTATTTTTATCAATTTCAAATCTTAATGTTAATTAATAAATTAAGTCTGCGATGAACAGCATATTCACAGTAATTAAGCCATTTTGGGTATTTCTTTTCTATAGAAGAAAAAATAAACGAAGTTGCAAATAAATTTTACAAAATCTTTTAATAGATATTCGCCTATGAATCTCTATGTTACTTCTTCCCTGATAATTACTCTGTCGTTAAAACTAATATCATGTATTGCATCTAAAATTTCATCTAAAACATAATCTAATTCATCTTTTAATGTTCCAGATTTTGTTACAAAAAAAAACCAATAGTTGTTTCTAATTTAAAAATAGTCCACATAACATGAAAGCAAGTACTTGTGAACTTACTGTTTGAGCGCGGGGAGCGGAACGAGGTGTATGATACTAGTTTTATTTGTATATCAAGGGACTGTTTCCTTCAGTTTCTAATTTAAAAATAGTCCACATAACATGAAAGCAAGTACTTGTGAACTTACTGTTTGAGCGCGGGGAGCGGAACGAGGTGTATGATACTAGTTTTATTTGTATATCAAGGGACTGTTTCCTTCGGTGTTAATATTTAATCGAGAGATGTTTCGTCCACTAATGCAGTGTCGCGAGGTGGTCTTGGATGTGCCGCGATTTTTTCTAGAATAATTTAATTTTTAACAACCACATTAGTTAGAAATTTCTCTGAAGTGTTAATATTTAATCGAGAGATGTTTCGTCCACTAATGCAGTGTCGCGAGGTGGTCTTGGATGTGCCGCGATTTTTTCTAGAATAATTTAATTTTTAACAACCACATTAGTTAGAAATTTCTCTGAGTCAATTATAAGACCTCTAACTTTTCGCAACGAGTTTTGTGAGTTTTTGTTAAAACAAAATACGATCGAACTACAACTACTATGACCAACTTTCTGAAGATAATCACTGGATGGCCAAACTTGCGTATATGGCTGATATTTTTGAGGCACCTGAATGAACTGAATAAAAAAAAATGCAAGGTCGAAGCGAAAATTTTCTGACGTGTTCCGACGAAGTTAATTGGGTTTAAAAATAAGCTCGAACTTTGGCAGAAAGAGTTAAAAAAAGTATCTCTAGAAATGTTCCAAAGGACTTACAAGTCCATGATTAAAAACAAACAATTGATTCTGGATCTGACTCAACAACATTTAAGTTTGTTTCTCTTTGCAAGAGAAGTTTAATCACTGTTTTTTTACAATTGATACGGAGCAATACAATTAGATTCTTTTATAGAAATTCTTTTATAGAAATTCTTTTATAGAAATTCTTTTATAGAAATTCTTTTATAGTCGATGCCGAAAATTCAACAGAAGCATTTATAGAATTGAGGAACGACATACAAAGTATAATTTGATACTGCTACTCATATTTGTTGCCGTTTTTGTGTAAATTCTCACAAAATTCTAAATAATAACATTATTATAAAAGTAAAAACAAAATCAGATACTTTAATAGCTTTCTTGAGGCACGTATCATCTATATATTGCCTGAGAAAAGTTTATTTTGTAATCTATTTAATGATTTACATTTTATGCGGAATTGTAAATGAAGAATATTATATTTATTTTTCTCCGTTTTTCCAGTACTTTGTCTTTTTTAAATACTACATCTGTATTAAGAACATTATTTCCATTAAAATCATTTACTATTTCGATTCAGTAATAAATCTTAGGTACTTTTCTCGAATAAACCGGAATAAAATTATAGAAAACTACTTTCTGAAATGCAGACTATACATACATTTTTCTTTTAATTCTGTATCTTTATTTCCATTTAATCATCTAATGGTTAAACTCTAACCGACAACAATTGACAAGCATCATTTTTTACAAAAATGATGAAAAATAATAATATCTATTGAATTACGATTTATTAAATCGCAATTTAGTATACACATTTTTTTTTTTTTTATAATGCAGCTTATGTTTCTGACTTTAAAACTTCGTTATTTCAAGCAAATAAAGTGTTAAAATTAAACTAATAATCTAATGTTATAGTCATAAATTTTTATACCTGGTCTTACTTCTATCTTCTGGACTCTGTTAGATTCTATCTGTTTAGATTCTACTTCTACACACTAACCACAACCGATCATAGTGTCTGTGATACTGATTCTCAAATACTCATCGGCAAATTATATCTATCTGAATAGAACATCGCAGTTTTTAGTCGTGCATTTTACCGTTTCACTGGCTCTTTTTTCAGACTGAACTGATATGTAATGTGTAGTAAAGGGATCAGGTGAGTCTCAAAATATAAAAAATGAGACATGAAAAATGGGATGTCTGTCCTTGTTAACCCTTTCGCGGCGGAGAATTTCGCTCAGAAATGAATTGCGATATAGGCAGCCGGCGTGACGGTGGAAGATCGACAACACGATACGCGAATGCGTTCCTAACGCGATGTGCGGAGCCGATTTTGCTGCTGTCATTTCCTTGAGGCGGCTGGCCGGCACACCGATCAAACAATAATATCAATAATAATAACAATTTTAGTAATCCTTTACAATCTTTAATAATCTTAGATAATCTTTAACAATTTTTAATAATTCTCCTTTGTATGATATAATTCAAAGCAGGGTTCAATACATAATCCAACGTTACAGTCTTTACATTCGAATCGAGTTTCGGTTCGCTTTTTGTGTTTGCTGCAAACCACGCATTTCCGCCGACCGTTCTGCCGCTTTCCTGTGGGGCTGGTATATTTGGATGGAAAATGTCTTGAAACCAGTCGTAAGAGATTATCTTTGGATGCAGTTTGGCCTCCAGACTTATTGCTACATATATTTTCATTTGGACATTTAAGTAGAATTTCTCGAATGAGACGTAAATGAAATTTCGCTAATGTTATGTTCTTTTTGGACGTAATTTTGTAGAGTATGTAAGCATTGTAAATCGAAAGGTCCAGCATGTGGAAAAAGAGTTTCTTATACCATTTCAGAGTTTTACGAACAGTATTAATGGAATTTAAAATCATACCGGTTTTGTCGACTGCTCCCATAACGCGATTATAGTCTACTATGACACTTGGTTTTAGTATTGGTGTTCCCGTTTTAACATCATTTCTTTTTGTTTCTATATATTCAGCAGAATGATAGCTTGATAACATTAGCACTTCTCTTTTGTCCATCCATTTTAGTGCTAACAGTTTATCCGTAGACTGAAATGCAATTTCGCCTTTGCATAATTTATTAGATATATTAGGCATTCCACGTCTGGTTTTCTTCACGGTTCCAAATGCATTTGTCTTATTATGATGTAGCAGCGAAAATAATGCCGGGCTTGAGTACCAATTATCGGTGACCAAAACATGGCCTTTATTTAAATATGGTTCCATCAACGTCTTGACAATATTTATATTTCTTGGTTTGCCAATTTCTGCTAAATGATTATTGTCAATTATATCCGTACGCGCTCTACAATAGACAATAAAATCTTGGATATATCCAGTATAACAGTCATATATAACATACGACTTGATTCCAAATCTACTTCGTTTTGAAGGTATATACTGCTTGAAGAAACATCGTCCTTTGAAAAGCAGCAAGCTTTCGTCGATGCATAAATACTTATACGGGTAAAATGCTCGTGAAAAAGAATCTCGCAGTCTGTCGATGATGCTCCGAATTTTTATTAGCACATCTTGATTTGTTGTCTCATTGTTGTCGTGAAAGTGCAGCATTTGTAATAGAGATTTATATCTGTCTTTTGTCATTATTCTTGGAAAACTTTCCGTTCGTAATAATTCGTCGGTTGACCAATATTCCTCTATTGACACTTTCTTTATTCTTGACATTAACATCGACAGAGCAAAAAATCGATACATTTCGGTCACTGTTGTATTTTTCCATGCCTTCAATCGTGAATGCCTATTGCGTATAGTTTTCGTGGTATAATAATTATTGCTTTCTCTTACAATATGTTCAACCATATTTTCGGAAAAGAAAAGTTGAAAGATTTCTAATATTGACGATTTATCGTCAATATTTGCTTTAATTCCTGGTAGATTTTCATCAAAATCAAAAACTTTTGGAGCCAAATTTTGTGCGCTCCAAAGAAATTGCCGCGAATCAATGTCTGGTAATTCCTCAATATTTTCAGAATCAGATTCCGAGCTACTTGACAATAGGCGTCTCTTTTTGTATGTATCTTGATTTTTACCTTTGTATCCAATTTCTCCAAAAATTTCGGACAGGTCAGAATCCGATGACAGTTCCATACTATCACAGCTCATATTCGTCGTCCATTTGTCCATGAACGGGGCAAAATTTGTGGATAATTATATTTGATTATGTAAAAAAATCTCTGCACAAGAAGCGTGTGCTGCTGGCGCATCGATATAGTTACTGATAAGTGAATGGCGTCAAAAGGCGCTGTTCGCTTAGAGGGAGAGTCTATAGCTGAGCGACTAAAGGCGCTGTTCGCTTAGGGGGAGCGTCTATAGCTGAACGCCTAAAGGCGCTGTTCGCCGCGAAAGAGTTAATCAATGATCTATCTTTAGTCAATGGAATTTGACAATTAATAAGCCGCTTCTTCCTTCTTTTTTTCTCCTAAGAACAGAATAAAACAGATATAGAGCGGCCTCCTCCACCATACTCACAAAGTATAAACCATAGTTGGCTCTCGAACCGCTAGTTCGACAATTCTTATTTTATCGATCGACTATTACGTCTCACTTTCTTATAGTATATGGCCGATAGAATTGTTGGTAATATTACCAAAGTATAGCAAAAGGGAAGTAAATTAGAAGTGATTTTCTGATCTAGAAACACGATATATCCAAATCCTTAACAATATATATTTTTCAAAATTGAAGCTATTTTGGCGCCAACAATAAATTGCAATAAATCAATAAATTATTTAATCTGAAATAATAATTATAGTATGTACATATTTTTTGACAACGTTGAATATAAGTATATAAATCCAAAAAAATTTACGCGCTCGTTGTCAATAAGACTAACTATTATAATTTATACTTCTCGATGTTGGCTGTTGCATATACTAACAATCGCGTTGTATTAATTTGAAGTCTGTAAAATTTTTGTATTCGTACATGTTGAAAATTTTCCAAATAATTTGTGTCATTCTATCATGTTCAGTAACCTACGATAAATCGTCTCTAATTGATAAAAAATCTCTAATTGACAATTTGCGCCAATGTGTAAATACTATTACATGTGAAACAGTGTGATTATTATTTCAATTTTTATTCGAAAAATTATGATTAATCATATATCATTTGTTTAGTCGTATTAATAAAGGCAATCATTCTGATAAATGATAAGATCATTGACTTATCAAACATGTATCTGGATAAAAATAAAATTTATTTAATATAAGATCTGATTAATTCTCTATTATAGGATTTTTTCTTATTGCAAGGAAGCAGTGGAACGAAAATGCTTTAAAAAATGACTCAAAAAAGGCATTAGAACATTCAGAGAAATACTTCCAGTTCAAATACAACATAGTTCATATATAAGAATGTGAGTATAAATTTTTAAGAGATTGAAATGTTTAAGCAAATCGATAATTAATACTCATAACAAATAAAGGATGTGTAATCAAATTTACCAAATTGTAAATGTACTTGTTAATGATACATTCTATAATTTTTCAGATGATTTAAGGATCAAACTACCCAGAGCATGTAACAGTATTCTCCCTAACTTTCAAATGCCTTATAATATATGCAACTTTAAGCATAATGACAGATACGTGACAAATACCGTGATCGATAAATCGTAGAAGTTTGATCACATGTGTGAAGCAGCGTTCACCATAGTTTCGAGCGTAGACTTGAATGTTCGTTATAAAGATGTGTAAGGAATCTAAATTCATTTTCAATAAACTATATACATATTTTAAACTTACACAAATCACTCTATTTTTCATGTAATTAGGAATCAATGATAAAACGAGAAAATATTTTTGTTAAAAGGAAGAAATACGCGATGAATTTGCAAATTGTAATACCTTCCTGTGTACATACCAGGACAGATAATAAATACAATAGTGGATTACAAAAATCTACATGAAATTGTCACTCATGAGTGAGTAATGTATTTGAAATAGCCGAAATACTAATTTCTCACATACTAAGAGATTGATAATTAATTTTTTTTCTTTTAGAAATTCCAATTGTCAAAACGATGACTAATAACTTCTTAAAAATGACATCAAAATTTTTGATACCACTCATGCCACTTCAATTGATCGTCTGTGTTCACATTTCAGCCATAAATAGCAAAAATAGATAGATAAACTTAATAGTAATAACTTAAAAACAACTAAGAAAATTAGAGAGATGAAATAGCTATGGCATAATATAACTACGATTTACTTTCTTTAAAAATTTAATTATGTATATCAGTGATTTTATTTATGTGTAAAATTAGACATTGTAAAATTATGAAACGTTCTCCTATTCTGATTGGAACGATACCGTTATATTTCCCTTGTTCTGCATCACCTTTGCACAACAATATATCCAATTCTTCAATTTCATATACGAAAAAATCTGTGATAATGCTAGTTCCAACGCCAATGCCGACATCGGAATAATCAAATGCATCATACCTTGCGGCAAGAGACCAACATCTATTAGTGTAATTGTTGAGAACACTCCAGTAGTTTTTCCATTAATTTATACGTAAGAAATTTATTAATAATTTATGTTTAATATATAAAAAAGAAAATGGAATAACAAGTTAATATTTTTTTTTTTTCTATTTAGCGTCATCGTCGTACAAAGAACGTCTGAAACTCAGGATACGAGAATAAAATGAATCTTAGTATGTGCTAAGTGGGATTACTGCTTTTGCGGTTAAAATATATTATGTGTATGTCTATCCAATATCAGGTGAAATTAAGAATTTATTATGAAATGATTAAAGTGATTTGATCCTAGAATAAATTTTCAGTTAAATATTTCTTTTCCAGGTATAGATAGATGAATGAAAGATTACAGTGAGTCAATAAATTGATCACTATATGTACCTAAGTCAGTCATTTGTAAGCCAGGATCTGAAAGTCTCAACAATTTTTGGTATTATATTTTGATACAAATTAATGGCTTATTTTTATACATTCATACTTTACTACTTTGTGTATTATATGTATACGTAATATACGCATATTTGTATGTTAATAAAGAAAGAAAATCTTTCTTTCGTGCCAAATGGAATAAACATTGTCTTATTGAAATCTGAAGGCATAAGGGAAAAGCAACAGTTTTACGAAAATGATATATTTACACAATTTATTTTTATATCTCAACATTGTCATATTGTAATCATAATCATCATCGAGTCACATAATAATTAGCAAAAGAAAAAAGAAGTAAACGTCGAATATCGATAAAAAGATGAACGAGGAAAATTTTAAGTCAAAAAGTAGCAGTATAAAAGGAATGAGAGATTCGTCGGTAAAATTGGGAAACCCAATAGATCGCAAATCGGTTCATTCTTAAAAAGATTTAAATAAAAAAAAAAGGAATAAAAAACTTGTAATAGCTTTTGAACGCGTCTACTCATGTAATCTAATTGGTTAAGAATATGGAGGAAAACTTATCAACAAGTTGCAATCATCTCGAATCATCATTCGTATAACAGATTCTACTCTATAGTGTATACATTTCATCTTCATGATTGTAAATATACACGGTACGATTCGCATTTTAATCACCAAATGCCCGATAAACGTGTCATTGTAGGAACTGAATCCAACCATCTTACAATATTAAAGGCTGTCTTAAATACTGTGAACAGACACGATCATTCTTTTTTCCTTATTTCTGGAGTATAGTTTGCTATCGGATGACTGTGAAAACTTTTCTTCCAGCTTTACCCTTGTTCAGAGAATAAAATGAATAAAAATATTTATATATGATCGAATGTACTTCTAAAAAAACCATACAATATAATGAAGGTTGGACAGGATCAATTCCAATTATACCTTTATAGGACGATGTTCATTGCAGCTGGTCCCACTACGTGCATTCGTGTGTCATTTATAGTTAGAACAATCGTTGGTGTCGAATACATTCATTAATATAGTAAAAAAAGAAAAATATGAATTTTGTTGTTTTCAAAAAATCATATAATTATGATAATGTTCACAAGAACATCCGATGCAATAAAAAAAAAAAAATCAGAAAAAATTGTGTCATGACAATTTGTTCACACTTATAGTTTTGTTCCCAATATGCTTCAAGTATCGAAAACGAGTATGTAATCTTAAATTGGCATTCGGTGTCGTAGAAGTATTCGTGGTCTTTATATATGAATTTAAAGATCATGATAGAGTTTTTTTCGAAAATTATATCATAATAGAAATAATTTTAAGAAAAGAAAGAAAAAAATAAAAAGAGTCAAGAATTAAATCGAATATATTGAAAAATTTAAAAAAAGTAAAATAAAATATAATTCATAAGTTTTCAAAAGATAAAAGAAATGACAATATGAAAAATGGAATACTTGTGATTGTACAGCAAACAAAACGATAATTTTTGTATACAATGCATATCGACACATACATATGTATGTTCTTGACTCGATAATGTTTCCTGACTTTTTTGTTTTTAAATCTCTGATTATTCTGATTCAGGAGGGGAAAGGAACTGTGCGCTCCGACTTTACAAAAATTTGCTCGCTTATATTACAATAACCTTCCCTCGATTTAAGATATTCAACCCTTAATATATTATTATCATAAATAAATTTGGTCTATCGGTAATATTGTGAATACGCCGGTATAAATACTGGCAGTATTTGGTTAAGTAAAAAAATCACGATCACTAGAAGAAGTAACTGGTACTGATTCAATTAAAAATAAATGAAACAAATATTTTTTTGTGCCAATTGTAAATATTAATCGAAGAAAAATTTATAAATTCACATATATTATATTTGGTTAAATGTATGTATATACATGATTACTTTTTGAACTATAGGATATCGCAAATATATCCACATGAGAATTATTATATCGTCCTAATAATTCGAAAAATAATCATATATACAAATCTAAACCAAATATATTGTCGATAACAGGAGAGAGCAATATAAACGACATACATGTTACAACTTCCAGTAAACTTGATTTAACATTTTTTCATCGGGGTATTATCGGGGTATTGTAGATCTATTCACGATACGATCTAAATTTCTTGCAATTCTACGTTATTAACACATTGGTTTACAATTATATCATAAAATCTTATTTCTTGAATATATTCAATTTTTATTTTATATTACAATAAAGTATTGCTCTATCCTCTATATTGAAGAAAACAGTAAAAGATTGTGCTTATTTGATACAGAAATAATTTGATAAGAAACTTTAATGGTTCGTGAACAGATCTATCATAGAACCACCGATAGGAAAATATAGTGAGTCAGTAGATCCATTTTAAAAACAGCAGTTGTAAAGATGTCTTTTAACATTTCCATTTGATCCACAAAACTGTTCGGTGTATTGTAAACTATGGTGACCCACTTATTAGTTTCTGCAGCACTTTGTTATAAAAAAATAATCAATGTTGTTCGCCACCACATAGCGCAACGGGTTCAAGACAAACATCAACATCCCTACCATATACGCGTGTGGAGTGAAAAAAAGTATAATAATGTAAAGTGATTGCGTAAAAATATATACTACACACTATAAAAAACACACATTACGCGTGCACAACTCAGTGTTCTCTGATTCATGACTTGGATCAACACGAAAATGTAAATTATGCCTTTTTTTAATTTCAGTTAATGTTAATATTGTATTGAATTTATACATACAAGAAAAGGCATAATTTACATTGTTGCAGTATGTTGATCAAATCATGAATCAGAGGACACTGAGTTGTGCACGCATAATGTGTTTTTTATAGTATGTAGTATATGTTTTTACATAATCACTTTACATTATTACACTGTTTTTTTCACTCCACACGCTTCCCAATATTCTGGAAGAAGTACAAACATTAAATTCAAGAAAATACAAAATTTTTAATTGCCAATTAAATTCAATGTAAGATCTTACCATAACTATAAGTGTAACTTTAACCCTCTCTTTTAATGGCACCTGGTGCTTCTGCTAATCCTTTGACTTTAAGTCGATCAGCAGTTTTAAGAAATGCAGGCAACTGATCTTGAGAAACATTAACTTCTCCTGCATACATAAACTCCAAAATAGCTTGAAGATGACTATATGCAACATCTTTTAGAATTATAATGGGATGTTTGGACGGATTTTCCTACAAAAAATTGACAATTAACTTTGTTGCATTTCCTAAAAAATAACGTTTGACAGCAGAATGATAACATACTTCTAACAAAGATTTAAAATAAGGACTACAAGCGGACAACACCATCTTATGTGCTTTACAAGTTTGACCATCACAAGCTAATGTCACATCCGTGAAACTTTTTTCATCTCGTAAGTGTTTAAACGATGATACCATATTAGATTGGAAATCGTTCCATTTAAGAAAAAACTGCTGCTGTTCATCTGCCATTGTTAACATCCAATGTTTCAACAAGCTTCGCTTGAATTTAAAA
This sequence comes from Lepidotrigona ventralis hoosana, assembly GCA_002806875.1. Taxonomy (NCBI): domain Eukaryota; kingdom Metazoa; phylum Arthropoda; class Insecta; order Hymenoptera; family Apidae; genus Lepidotrigona; species Lepidotrigona ventralis. The sequence goes on from NIPQ01112574.1 coordinate 10,593, forward strand.
ACTGAAAGAACAAACGTACAATGAAGTAAAAAATATATTAAACAGAGTAATATATATATATATATATATACATACATATATTTAACAGCAATAACAATGCATATGAAAACATAAAAGTTGTTAAAGTTTTAAATGTATATGTATGTTCAATCAAAAAATATTTACTTAATACTTTAATCGCGTTGGAATAAATATATCATGAAACGCAAAACTTCTAGAATGCATACGAAACAAAATATTGCTACCTTGTGCGGAGTACTGTGTACCAGATTTTTAGGTTTAGGTTAAGCCCAAAAACATTCGAGCAACTCGTGTACAATACGTTCAGATATATATGTAATATGCAAAAGTAGAAATGAAAAAGAAAATATCATACCACGATGCAAATTTATTCCATTCTAGTAACGGAGAATGCTTTGCATGACGTGTTATTTGTATTTTGTCATAATAATACGCGTACATCTTACAGACCGTCCCGTCAAAGGCAGTCGTAGAACCAAAACGACCCAACAATACGAAATGCGCGAGAAAAATAACTTAATAAAGTCTAGTACTTACCTTGATTTAGCGAAGCACTATATACTCGAGAGCAACGGTGAATCACAAAAAGAACGCGAAAAACATATATTGCCGAAAAGTTTTTACGCGAATGTTACTAATTTTTTGTTGTGGCTAATATCACGGCGAAGAAATTCGGTTAGACTCGGCTCTTTTCGTCGCAGATCGGCTCCGGATCATCATACCGACTGGTATAGTTTCACTTTTTGCCTGAAGATGTCGCTGACGACGTTGATCCACGCGCTTGGTGGAATATTTGAAATTCTCTCTACATAAATATCAATCCAAAATTGTATGTCGACGTCATTGCAACGCACAAAATGCATTCCTAGATATAACATCAAAGGACGCAGTCTCCTGAAACAAAGATAGAACGGTTAAAATCACTCATCATAAAATTCCCCTCTTGACAAGTCGTCGACTCTAAATTTGAACAAAACCGCTTGCAATATTTTATGATATGAACAGAAAACTGTTCAGTACCGGTAACATCCGGTTCCGTTCTTCGTCTGCAGAGCCGATCCAAGATCTTACTTACATACTGTCGATAATATTCTTTCTCACTTTGTTACTGCTAATTGCGCAATCTCGCGCAAGCAATTGGACAGATATCAGCATGCGCTAACTAATGAATCAAATGTACCTGGCATTATACAGAAATTGGTTCCGATCGAGTGACCAACGATGACGATACCGACAGTCATCGGATCCCGTGAAACGAATCACGCGTTCTCCAAACGTATAGCTATAGGGAAATGGGAGCAGTCGTCGAGATGACGTGCGCATACGCAAGTAGACGTTGAAAAGCAGATCGCAGCGGAACAGGAACGAGAATTGCAGGGAAATTCTACCGACTTCCGTGGAAAATCTGGACGCCGAAAGAACGGCGGATTCGTGTTATAAGTTCTTATAAATAGAACCGAGAAAGGCGAGCACCGGAAAAGTTTTCCTGTCGCGCGATGCCGCGACGGGACGACAGCATGTCAGCCTGTAAAACGAACAAAGAAAGATTTAGCCTAGGAGAGAGGGAAAGAGCGATAAAGAGGGAATAAGGCAAAACAGCAAGGAGAGGAAGAAACGAGGTAGAAGCGATCGGAGTAAAATGGAGAGGGAGAGTGAGAAAGAAAGAAAAAGTATGGTGGTGGACGCGCGGTATCCACGCTCTTAGCGCAGATCGCTTGAAGAGGAAAGAGGTGAGGAGAGTGGCCAAGAGGGAAGCGCGCGAGCGCAAGCGCAATGAGGCATGGAGTTACTCTCGTCGCACGCCACATTGAAAGCTTGCGACATGCCGCGAAGCCGCTCAGTCGTGCGCCAGCTCTCGTGTAGGTGATATCGTTTTCCTGTTTTCTGAGTATTCCTTGTGGTGTACCGTAACCGCGAACACGAAAAAGCCCGCGTAGGCGTGGTGAACGCGTTGTCGCGTACGGACCACGAGGTTTTTAATCAAATAATAATCAACGATCTTGTGCCCTCCTAAGGGGGACGGACAAAAGTTGGGGCGGTGCGCGTCTTTGTCCTCGAAAATTGGAATAGTCGAGGGTCACATTTTGATACTTGGATCAGTGTCAGATCTCGGCTCGTCCGCACAGAAAAGTCCGCGGCTTGCCGTTCGAGGTCGTTTTCTCGAGATAGAGTTTCAGAACGATACGTTTGACTCTCTGCTTTTTCGTGGATAACGTGTCGTCTAGTTGTAATCCGAAGTACGGGTAAATTATTCAAACAAATTGGTAGTAAAAACAAACGGACGATCGATTTCACAAACACAATCGGATACTTACATTCAACAGAATAGAAGAAGGTGATAACAAAATCGCGGAAGGATATATCATAATTGTGATGTGCGAGTGAGCGATGGAGTCACCAGTCATGTACGATTCAGCGGCCCACCAGGCCCAGGCCCACGGCGCGGCCGATCTCAAAAAGTCTCAAATACTCAACAACAACAACAACAACAACAACAATAACCACCAAAGCAACAACAATAACAACAACACGGCGAATAACAACAACTCAGCTCTGCAGGTCAATCACAATCACAGTCAACAGCAGAGCAATTCGGTGGTGAGCAAGGTCTCGGCGAGCAAGGCTAGCCTTCATCAACAATACGCGGAACATTGCGCCGCGGCCGGTGAGCTGACAGACCTGAATACGCCAGAGATATCGTTGGATCTACAACACCTGATCGACGACAGCCATTTCAACGACGGCTTGTTAGATATGCTAGGTGCCAATAACGGAGCCGTGAAACATGCCAGAACACCGGGTTATCCACGTACTACGCTCGCCTACATGCCGCAACCCGTCCATAGCGGAGCAAGTTATCATCAAGGCAGCAATAGCTGTAGCGACAGCAACAGCTCGAGCTCCGAATCGCCCAGCATCAAAGAGGAGCCACTCGACCCGGCGGACTATCGTCGTCACTGTCCGCAGTATCCACCAGGTGGATACAGTCCAGTTACAAACGGACCGTTCGCCAATGGAGCACCAACCTTCACAACTTTAACACCGTCGACGGTGCCCGGAGGCCACCCTGGCGCACCAGTGCACCAACCAGCACCTCGAGGCGGACCGATGAAGCCAGTGATGGCGCATCAACATCATGCCAACACCGCCGCGGCTGTTGCCAGGAAACAGACCAAGACCATTGACAAAGCTAGCGACGAGTACAGAAGACGACGTGAAAGAAATAATATTGCGGTGAGGAAAAGTCGCGAGAAGGCGAAGGTACGATCGAGGGAAACCGAGGAGAAGGTGAAGCTACTGGTGAAAGATAACGACTTGCTCAAAAAGAGAATCGAACTGCTGACGGAGGAACTGAATGTCCTTAGGTCTCTGTTCAGCAGTGTCGGCGTGGTACCGGAACAGCTGCATCGTGAGATCTCGAGGCACCTCGATCAATTCCAACAACACGCGGTGGGACCTATGTAGCGCACGACGTCAGTGTCGTTGAGTATCGCGGTGGCATCACGCCGCCTCTATTACACCTTTCTCTCGTTCACCGGCCTTCGTCCCTTGCCTTTCAATCCGATATCATTGCGAAAGAAAGTCATTTACAAGAGACTTCCTCTTTCCGGGCCGACTGATGGTCCTGCACGATCCTTTCGCGTCCACGTCATCCGGATCTAAGAAAAACGTCTTGTATTGAAAGCTGTGGACGTTAATGCGTCTTTTGTCCTCGCTGTTGCACGGTGAAGAGCGCGAGATGCACACGTGCGTTTGTTCAAGAGAAACGACACACGCAGCTCGCGGACAGAAGAGAAGACGTGGTGGGAATGAGAAATAGAGAGTAAGTAGAAGGGAAGGAACGCGCGAAGGAGAATAGAAGAAGGGAGAGGCGTGACTCGTTTGAAGAAGAGACACTCGATGGTTTCACACCGGCAGAGCTTTTTGGTAGCTAAAGCTTATGTCAACAATCTTACGTGTGGAAGAAAAGTGCCTCTGCTTATGGCGAACTTTTGTTTACATCGAGTGCATCGGACTTTTCCTTTTTCATTTGCGTAGACAATACGCAACGACATGGAGAAAAAGATTTACAAAAACGAAAAAAAAAAAAAGAAAGAAAGAAAAGCGAACAGAAGACGCGAGGAATGCTTTGCGAGGCCTTTCAAGTTGCGATCCTCTTCTTCGGACCTTCGGTGTTACGCGAGAAATAGATGAAAATTAATCGAG
>NIPQ01112583.1:0-14584 GCA_002806875.1 Lepidotrigona ventralis hoosana
CAAAAAAAAAAAAAAAAAAAAAAAAACGACGAAAATTTGTAGATATATTTCGAATTTCGAATCAGTCACTGATACTCTCTCTCTCTCTCTCTTTCGTCTTTCGTCTCGAAAGAACCTCGAAGAGAACGTAAATTACGTACGAGGTGTCTCGACAGCAACGCCGATAAGGGACACGCGCGAAGACAGCGTTCGAGAGGCTCGAGTATCGACCTGTCCCGCATTCGACGTGACAATTAATTTGCGAATCTCGATGGCGGGAGTTGCTGGCGATCTCTCGCGCGAGTGTCGCGGCCAGTATATCGGCCGTACTGATCTCTCAGACTGTGCCGTGTGCTCGCGATCCGTGAAACGTCGATACGAGATCGAATCGGGGCGTGTTGATTATCGGCGAACCGTTCCTTATCAGCGAATATTAAGAAGAGCGCCGCGCGCCGCGGTGTTCGACGACTGCTCGGACTTGGCTCGCACCGAGTGCCGCGCGCACGATTACATAAATTGCCGGCCGATTTATGGGGGGAAGAGCCGGCAGCCGGGGTCCGCTGGTTAATAACCTGATTCCCAGGATTTACGATACGCTTTCTAATCGGAATTTACGACGGGAATATGGTAATCGATAAGAAACTATGCTAATAAATAGCACGACCATGGCTCTGCCCCCCCGTAATTCGGAACCACGGTCCCCTTGACCGAAAGCACATCATCTGGACCGTGCGTGTCTCGTTGAAATTATTTCACTGACAGTGAAATCAGTCTTCAGTTTTCCAACAGTCTTTTTTTTTACCATTTACCCACGCGTGTGTTCAACCTAACGACTATTTTTTTTCTTCTTCTTCGAGTTTCAGAAAATTTTTCATCTGGTATCTTAACGAGCATCGTGACACAAGAAGAAATTAAAGATTATAATTGAAAAATTCCACTTCACTTTAGAAAGTTTTTCATTCAATCCCTTGGTTTGGAGCAGACTTTGAATACCCAGAAAGTATATTGAAATAATAGAAACACTGAGTTGCGCTACATTAAACCAATATTATTTAGTAAGTTGTAGTCAAAAGGTGGAGAGGCATCGCTCTCAAAGCTAAGTAGTAGAACCTGTCTCTCAATCTATTCTTAATAATTAAAGGCTATAAAGTTTCTCTCTGGCAGTCTACATTTAAAATCGACGCGATACGAGAGAAAAGTTGTTGCCCAACAATGTATTGATTCGAAAGAGACGGTATCGAGAAAGCCGACTGGCTCCATCGCTCGAAGCAAATGAAGGAGCATTGCACGAGAATGTCGAACAATGGAGCGTCTACGCGGCGATATCGATAATTAGACGCAAACTAGGTGCGGTAACCGCGATTGTTCGACGATACAGAGACGCGATTCATCCGGATGAACGGGCAACTTCGACGTCTCTGGACGCGTCTATTAAACTCCGCTTGGTAACTGCCTTCACGTCATGCTGAATAATTCCGCGGGTACATTCGTCGGCTCGTTGTCTCAGAGCCTCGAATCGAAGCAGGTGCTGCAATTTTCAAAATGCCTTTTCATGCTGCGGTCTCTGCCAAGAACCATACACCGCCGTCCTATTCATCTGGTTCACCCTGCGCGTAAGGGTTGCCCAGAGTTCGCTGCGGCAAATAATACCGAAGCCACGTGAGGCCTTCGAGCCAACCGTTTTAACACTGTACTACTTTGCTAGCATTGGATAGACAGAACATCCTTTCGCCAAGAATTCAGCGAGCAGAGAGCAGAAAGTAACGTGTGTTTCTTTCTTTCTTTTTCTTTTTTATATTTCAAGTTTTTCGCGTCTTTTAACTGTGTATATTATTAAAATAAATAATGGGATGTTTTCGGATTTTTGTAAAACAGAAAGAAGAATTTGTTGAATTTCATTCACAAAGTGGCTTCCGAGAATTTTGAAATCAATGGAATTTCGACGGCACGATACTACGATTCGATTCCTCCCATCTCGATGTTGTTAGTTCGAAGACTGGAAAATCTTGAAGGCGGAGTATACACTTCTTCGAATGAAATTACCGATCAAAGATAATGAACTTGAACCGCTTGGAAAAGTTTGTTGCCCCATCGCGTATGAAGACGGTAAATTTCAAATTCACATTCACGGCCACCGACTGGGAAAAAAAGCACGGATCGTTCAATTACCCTACGCACGAGAACACTCCTTGCTATTTAAATAGCTCATAGAACACGTCCACGATATATCTATTTCGCTGGCGCGTTATTTAACAAGCTGCGGATCGCCCGGGAGGTTCCTCAAGGAAATTTATTCCCCGGTAGAGTGTGTATGCTTCTCCTCCTTTGCTCGACTAACACGCATTAAATCTCATGGCAGAGAAAACCACTAAGCTTCGAGTCATCGTCTCGAAGGCTGATCCAACAGGACAGAAATCCAGTTAACGGCTAGGAATAGCACGGAACGTTAGCAGGGCCCCGTCTCTGAAACCAACCCTCCGGCGATGTATTAAGAATGCACGTGAATGACGTGAAACGAATTCCTATGCAAAGCGACGAGAGCGAGAGAGAGCGAGAGAGAGAGAGAGAGATGGCTTGGTCCTGCGTCTAACTAGCAGCTCGCATCATTAACGGGTCTTGTTTGTTTTACAGCGTAGAAAGGACACGCCCATTTCCTCGTCATTCTCTTCAGGTCCTCCGGAGCCAGGCTCCGCAGCGTCGTGCCCTCCCTTAATCTCTCGGCACTCTGTCTACACGGTGTGTCGTTTGCTTCGCAGCCGCTTTAATTTCGGACTGTGCAAGCCCTTCCGGTTCCAACCTCGCCTGCTCTTTGGACGACGGTGGTCCCTTTGAGGTCTCGCCGGACCCTCGGATTTTTGCGTAGACGAGCTTCTACGAGTAGTCGGTCACGTTCAAACACGTGGCTCGTGTCTCGTGTCCCTGTGGCATTTCCTGCCTCCCGTCGAAGAGAGACTTCACAACTTTGATAAATAGTAAACGTGCAAATCGTAAGACGTAAAATTGAAGAGAACATTGCAAAAATGTTGCACGATCGTTGCAACGGATCTCTCGCCGATTCGTTGAAATATGAAGTCTAGCCGAATAAATGATCTAACCCATCTTCATAATCGGATGATTGCTCCACGCGTCGAATATTTACCAGACAATGTTCAAACGACATTCATCTGCATTCTAATTAGAAACGGTTTATCCGCCGCGTCATAAATTATTCATCCACGTGGAAAGTCACGAAGCGTCACGCAATCTACGTGCAATTTTTCACGGGACAAAGTGGCCGGTCAACCGGCGAATATTTTATTTTGTTCGCGCTTTTCCGTCTCTGTTCCCTCTTTTTTTTTTTTTCTTTTTTCTTTTCACCCTGCCGAACGTACGCAGAGGGACGGGAACGCAGGGGGAGAGAGGGTGGTCTCGTTATCCTGTGAACGAGGCCGCCTTTCGCCCGGGTCAAAAAGCTTCGGACTCTATTTTCTCTTCTCTCCCTTGTCGTTTGCCTGGCCGAGCTACACACAGGACACCCTGTATATACACGGCCACGATGGACCACTCTCGCTCTCGTTCCACCCCACGGTGTGCGTGTATACATATTCATGGTGTCATTAGCGCTCCGTGAAACATGCTATTGGTAAACGTTTCTGCTGCTCTCTTCTCCTCATAGATGATTGCGGCGCGCATCGAACCTGCGCCGCAGCCTTCTTATAAATTATTGTCGGCTCGTTTTTCGCCGAACGTCAATGCCGCCCTCAGTAACAAAGTGGTCAGCCTCGCGGTGGAACTGCGAGACTCGCGGCTGCAACATGCACTCCTTCTCCTCTTCCTTCGACGGGGATATCGGTGTGCGAAACTGTGGCTACACAGAGAGTCCTGTGGATCGTAATCGACGATTGATCTTCCCCTTAACGCCCCGACTGCTCGACCAACGAAGAAAGTTGTTCGGTTCGACGGGGTTCGAGCAGGTTCCCTTTCGTCCGAAACTGCGATTTATTATCGGTGTTTAATAATCAACAATAGCGTGGCGATCGGCAATAAAGAGAGAAAAAAAAAGAATAAGAAAACGACCGCTCCACCTTTATCACGATCGGTTTATCGTTTTCATCGCTTCCTTTTCTTCTCTTTCTCTCGTTTCGCCATTTGTTCTGGCTTTATTGATATTTTAGACGTGCCACGTAGAGTACCTATTTGAACCGCGACCGAGGACAAGTGCTGGGAACTTGTAAACGGCAGTGTAATCTGTAAATTTTACGAAACGAATCCGAATGGGTAATCCTTGTCGGGATGGTTCGGTAATTAACCCGTTTTTTCGCCGAATACGATAATAAGCATTTTTCGGCTGGCCATGTACGCTGGCCGTATAATTGGTTTTTATCCCCGGCCCCGGGTGTGCGTTTCATATGTGCGTGTGCGTGTGTTTTAGCGGACTATTTTTAACACCGATCGACTCACACACGACCACGCGTACGTTCCGTCCTTTCGTTTCGTTTATTAATTCGTTATGTTTGCGAGCGAGGCGCGCGATACGCCATTATACCCCGGGTTTTTTCCCATCCGGATTTCAATTTGTTGTCGCTATTTTTCTTCGACCCGATCGCCTCGCTACCCGTGACGGGATACGACAAGGAAATCATGGCGACCACCGGTATTCCCCCTCTCTCACCTCGCTCTCGTATTATTTATTAACGATGCCGCTTTATTAATTGCGCGAGGATTGAACCTGGCAGCTTACTGATACGAACCGTATCGATTGAACGGTGCGCGCAGATTGCAGCTCGAACCTATCCTTCCGCCAGCAATTTCACACGGTGAATCGAGAAACGACTCTTTTGATAAACTACCCTCTCTTTTTCCCCCTCTCTCGCCAATTTCATTCAGAATTTACATTCTGAATTTAAATATTCAGAAAGATCCGCTCTGATTTACGGTCGCAGAATGATTCAAAGTTTCGTCTAAACCAGCAAATAAATTTCGTGATGTACAGTGTGATAAATGTCACGGTACGTAATGGAAGCGAGTGATCGGGATCGGAAGGATGGACATTTTAGCAACGTGTGTAGGAATGATTTTCGAGAATGTGGACATTAGTGACCATTCGCTGGAACAGTCGCCGTTTATATTTGATCGATCAAGAGATTATTGGTTACTTTAAAAGCTTCGGGAAAATGAAAAAATCGTGTAAAATCGAGTGTAATTGAACCTTACGATTAACCTTAATTGAATTATTTTCCAAAATAGATGAAACGCACAATAAAGATACAAAGATTTTATCAGTAACAACTCTTTGGTCGTTCAACTTTGCAATCTAGAGCAGAGAAGAACGTACGAAATGTTACAATTTCTATAAAAAAAATCGATGTCATCCTGACCTATGATAAATGAACTGACAAAGCAGTAGCAAATAGAAATTTATCATTTCAGAAACTGGAGGAAGGACGAAAGTGAAAACCGAAATTAACTGATTCGATTTCTGAGAATCTTGCACACAAGAACATTCATTTTTAATTTCAATAATCCTCGGACACGATTATTCGAGAAAAATTTTTCCTTCGACCCGGTCGAAGACTTTTATGACTGCGTCCCGATTCATTCGAACGATCCACGTAGAATTACGTGGCAATCAGATATTTCCGACGCGACAGATCACTCGAGCCCGGGCTAAGGAACGATAGAATCCTAATTGGCAATAAGTATCACGGTATGCGTAACACCGATGCCGAGAGATCGGTAATAACGATCGGCGATCGGTGGCGGTGTTCTATTTAGTCGGCAGAGAATTAATTACGATGACGGTGAATCTGCCAGGATTTAGAATCGAATTACGTAAATGTAATTACACGAGCGGAGCGCAACGAAATGCGATTTCAGGTAATTTGTACTCGACCTTTCGTTTATTCTTTCTTTTTTCCACGCTCTCTCTCTCTCTCTCTCTCCTTGCTTTTCTTGTGCCAACGGCGTCAGCCAATGCCACCCTCTGTCACAATCTGGCTTCCGGTTAAATGAAACTCCTGGCGAACATTTTCCCCGCTCACGTTACGATTAACCGTCCCTTCGCTCCGAGAACTTGGTCTGACTCGGTTCAGCTTTATTAAAACGAAGCTACGTTTACCAAGTGCGTGTAAATTATTCGTAAACATTAGTTAAACGTCTCCGTTCCGTCAATATTCGGTGGTTTGAATATTACTTCCTGTTAAAAAGAGAAGCTTTTCGTCCACAAAGTCCACGGTGATTCACTGAACTGGAAATCTACGTGTTTGAAACGCGAGGCGAGCTTTCATCCGTGGTAACGAGGTAGCCGGCAATCGGAGCTTCGAGCAAGAAGAGATTTTCGGTAGAGATGTGCGGCTACCTGAAAATTACGAAAATACTTAACCGATCGAGTCAGGTCGGGAAATATTGGCTGCCCTTCGAACAGGTACTCGACGTGTCCAATATTTTAGGTACCAAGAGAATATATTTTACATTGCAAATTAAAAAAATGTTAGCTCCAGCTAAACCTTGGATGTCCGAACCGTTTCCTTCCAATCTGAGCTGACACTTGCTCGATTTTATTCTCGGGGACAACAGAGATGTTGTTAATTAGCCCAATAAATGTATATTTATCGCGCGAGAAGAACGTTGTCGTAGTCTCTTCTTCTCTCTTCGAAATCGATTTTAAAATTGTTGCAGGATCTTCAAGCTCGCTGTTCGGGAGACGTCGCGAGTCGACAGTTTGGCTCGAGTGCCGTCCAGCAGTATGTCTTGCCAGTCTGCCGCACACCTTCGAAGCCACCACCGAATAATGTCGTTCGAATAATCTCAAATTCAATGAGTATATTTTCTTGCAGATCGCGCGGCAGTAGTTAGTACGTGTCACGCGCATGGAAGATTCTAAACGACCGCAAGAATCGCCGCGGAGGCGAGTAGATTACCGCCGTCCGCGTTGAATCTGCCGAGCATCTTGCAATCATTAGCTCTTTTTCTCAATGGTGACTCATTAAATTTATTAAGAAGCCATTAAAACCTCGATAAGCCACGCTGGCGACCTCGTTCCGCCAACGTAAGTCGATTGTAACGAAGCGCAAGAGCTAAAAAGCTCCAACTCCCAAAACGGCCGAAACAATAAGAAATCTCACGACGCGAGCATTGTCCTGGAATCCCTTTCTGGCGTAATTAGCAACGTGACTTCGTCCCTCGTCCGCCATTGTTCCTTTTCATATCAAGGATGATTAATGTCGACTAATCATAACGATCGATCTCCACCGCTCCGCCGAGTACATTTCATTCCTTTAGACGAGAGGCTAAGATGCTAAGACTCGCGTTGCACCTTGCTCTTTATCAACTTTCTGCCTGCTTTTCTTGCTGCTTTCTCTCCCTCTCTCTCTCTCTCTCTTTCCTCTGGATCCGCTCGCGTGTCATCGCCAATTTTTTTTTCTTTTTCTTTTTGTGTTAGTCTCCGTTGTTAGCTGACATTAGTGTCAAGGGAATAGGTGTACAAGATCGGCAGATTTAAGACTAGCATTTAAGTAATTTGTAGACTTTTGTCCAACTCTGTGTCTGACAGGATAAAAACGGACCGGGGATGAGGAGCCACGTTCGATCTTGTTCGAAGTGGATACGTGCCCGGTTAGAGAATCAGCGTGTTGCTTGTTGCGTAGCACATGGCTCTCTCTTTCTCTCTCTGGACAAAAATCCCAGTCAGTTTAGAACACTTACTACGGCCATTAATGCCGTCATCTGCGCGCCGGTTTGGCCATTAATCGCCGCAACGGCAGAACGTCTGGGCTCTTACGTGCCCGGTTAAACCGTGGCCAACGCCTCTCTCCTCTCCTCTGGCTCATCTTCTCTTCCTCCCTCTTCTTGTTTCGTTTCTCTCCGCCGCCGCGCGGCACCGAAAACTTTTGGGGCCGGCTCCCGCGCGACCCAAAGGCAAGCTGCGTTCTCGCAATTTGTTGCCAAATTTATTACGCGGCCGGAGAGATAAAAAGCAACGCTCGAGCGTCGAAAAAAAAGCTATAACGAATGACGTATCGTTCCGCGTCGCTCGCCTTATAACCTCTTCATTCCGACTGGGGCTGATGCTCGAAACGTTCTCCACGGCGAGAACGAACAAGCGAGAGGGGCACCAGGCCTCTCGGTGAGGATCGTTGTCGGACAGCGACGAACACCAACAGGGAAAGAACGGAACGAAGAGAGCCGCAGGATGGCCACACGGTAGTCTATTATCGAAATTTAGCGGCTCGATGATTTGAAAAAGACGATGATCCATCTCCCGCTCGCGGGAGATCCTTGGAGCTACTTGGTTGCCGCTGAATTTGACTAACGTAAACGTCGAAATTGAATGCCCTTTTATTTCTGTAATACTTTCAACGTTTAATATTCATTGTAAAATTAAACTCTAGTAGAAACTCTTGCAAGTTATAGTTGCAAGCTATTAATATTACGAGTTATATCAGTAACATTAGGAATAAGCTAAGGCCCGAGCCGCTAAATCTCAATTGCCGTACGCAAAAATTGTTTTTCATTTTCTATTTTCCCATTCTCTTTCTCTTTGTTACCCTCTTCACCTTCTTCTTCTTCTTCTTCTTCTTCCACCGGACGCAAGTGCAATTATTTCTTTGCAAATATTTAGCAACGTGGCGTACGTAAATGAGGCTTAATTGCGTCACCGGGATGCACTCCCGTTTACCACTTCTTTAATAATACGTTCTTAATGGTCTTCGTCGGCATTCGCTTAATTGCCGCCGTTTATCCGCCGCAATTATAATACGTAGTACACTCTAATCCGTTTATTACCGCCGGTCTTTCTCTTTGCTCTTTCCGATGTGGCGTTTATCATGGCCTGGATTAAAAGGAACTGCGTCGCATTTATTAAACGGTCAATTAGCATCATCCTCGTCTCATGCCTTTTCTTTTCATTAACGTTTCGCTACGTTCTGTGTCCGCCGCTTCCGGCCGACGATCTATCGATCTATCGTTGTATCGACGAAATTGTTGGAATTGTTATTAGTTTCCATGGAGATACTCGTGGCTTCCGTTATTGCTGTGAGAAGAACTTTGAGCATTTCGTGCTCGACGAATAGAACAAACTCGATAGACTTAACGAACGGAAGTGATTAATTTGTTAATTGCTTGGTCTGTAACTGGTGGATCACGGAGCAGTCACGTTTCTTACTTGAGACGTAAATTTTACTATGTTTTCACGTGAGGCGAATCTTTTTATTAGGTAACTCGCAGATCAAATAGCTCCTCTAGTTACATCTCCTTTTCTCGGTTTCATAAATTTCTTTTCACTCTTTACTCTGCATCCCAGAGTTCCAGCCCCGATTCATTTTTAAATCTCCACGTGGATAGACGTTAATTCCATATTTCCCAGCAAACATTCTTTATGCTCGCCGATGAAAAGAGAAATACCGTAATCCAAAATTGAAGATGAAAATTTCACCGTTCGTTCTCCTATGTTTACTCCGTTAAGTCAATTCTTCCGTGTAACCACGAAACATTGCAAACAACCATCGCCCCGTCGCCCTTATATTCTTTTTACCTTATTCCGCGGGAAGGAAATTCCTTTCTCAGGGGATCAGTAAGATGCGTGCACGCATATTTGCCAACGTAAGGCGGAGGAGTCACGTAATTTTCAAATGCGCTTAACTTAAAAGCATTTATCTGTAACCGTATTATTACAAGAGCACGGCCACGATAATTCGTTTCGATGTTGCCTGGAAAGAGGATTTACCTGTCCCGAGGCTGGAAACGACAGGGCCCTGGGACAACGCGTTTCTCCATTCGCTGGCTCGCCGATTTCCAGACTTCTCTCTCTCTCTCTCTCTCTCTCTCTCTCTTTCTCTGGCACGGTAGGTGGTGGCTGGTAGCTGAGATCTCTCTTCCATTCACCAGTTTCGATACTAATCGCAAGGTCATCGAGGATTCCTTATAGAGGCTCCGGCGATAATCTCGCAGCAGGACCTTCTCTGCTCGGAAAGGATTCGTGGCTTATCGTGCTCGAGCATCGAACAGACGTACTTACTTTTCCGTCTTATTCTCTCTCCCCTTTCGTTCCGTTCAACCTTGCTCCTATTCTCTTCTTCTCCCTTCTCCGCTTCTTCTTCCTCGACTTCGAGGACTGTGCATCTACCGTCGAGCCACACAAACATTCGCATCGTTCGAATTGATTCGCTTTCGCGATACAAATTTCAGAGTTCTTGTTGACGACGAAGCTTGATCGATTAGTATTTGGTATAACGCGAATATTTCTGCGTACGTAGTATTTTATTTTATTTCATTTTTTTTTCAATTAAAATCGACCTTTTGATCTTACTCTTTCTCTTGCTTCAGTTCCACTTCCCTCTTTTATTTCCTTCTTGTTCCTGTTCCTCCGCGCTGTATACCTGTTCGTGCGTTAGCATTTCTTTTTTTTTCTTTCGTTCTTCTTTTTTTCTCTCGTTTTCGCTTCTTTTTCTAGTCGAAATCTGACGCCATAAATCAGGGGGATTACAAAGCATCGACTGCCGGAGATTGCAGCTTGTTTTGGGTCCTCTGGGACGAGGAACTTTGTATCAGTCGGCGAGGTATAGAAAAATGAAACGCTCTTCATGCATTATTCAATCCCCTCTAGCCAACCCCTCCTCTCCTCCGCCGGTTTACAAGCTCCGATGATACGCGGCCGCTGTACATGCGGCTTCTACACTGATTTGTCTTTCGGCGTCGCACTGAAATTTTATACACACCCCTGGTGCTCGAGGGGTGTGCTCACACATCTCGATGATTGCCCATTAGCAACACGATCTGGCCGTGTAAATGTAGACAGAAGAGCGCGAAACACCGGTACTTCGATCCATCTACCATCGCGTAGAACGTGAAAATTAATATCCCGGGGAAATTAATATTAACTTTAATAGCGATCTCCACTGAGTGCGAGAGTTTGGCGCTCTAGCTTCGCTGTTTTATCAACCCCCGGCTCGGTATCATTGGCCCATCGGGGACTGTAACGATCTACCTAATTCAGAAATTCGTAATTTAATTTCGCTTCGTTGCTATTCTCTGTTGCGAACGCGTGGAAGAATCACTCTGAATTTTAGAAACTTAGCCAACATATCGAAACCTAGTCCTAGACAAAGCTCGAAGAAAATTACCAAAAAAGATTCGAGAATACTTAGCCGCTCTACTTTTCGCCGCTCCGAAACATTCACGTGCAAGAATATGGCACAATGATAATGAAAATATTAAGAATATAAAATATTGAATGAAACGAAGAATCAAATCGAAATGCAACGTATCCTCGTTTTATAATTATATAAAAAAGTTATTAACACTCTAGAGTCAAACATAAAATAAAATAATAATAAATTTGTAGAAAAAAAATTATATATATTAAACATAATTTTCATTGTACTTAAATTTATAGTAACAATTTTAAAAATTTAAATCATTATAATAATTAATCCATTAGAATAATAATTTAATCCAAATTATTATTTTAAAAAATTATTCTTCGAAACATTCATGTGCAAGAATATGGCACAATTCAGCTGAACAATGATAATGAAAATATTAAGAATATAAAATATTGAATGAAACGAAGAATCAAATCGAAATGCAACGTATCCTCGTTTTATAATTATATAAAAAAGTTATTAACACTCTAGAGTCAAACATAAAATAAAATAATAATAAATTTGTAGAAAAAAAATTATATATATTAAAAATAATTTTTATTGTACTTAAATTTATAGTAACAATTTTAAAAATTTAAATCATTATAATAATTAATCCATTAGAATAATTTAATCCAAATTATTATTTTAAAAAAATTATTCTTCAATTTAATCAATTGAATCGACGAATATTTGAGCCGTTCGAAGAAAACTGACGCCAGTTGTAATTGGAGAGAGCAAGTTGATCCTTTTTATCTTTCGGGCAGCAAAAATTGGACAAGGAACGCGATGATGACGTGCAAGGTGGCGAAACGCGTTTCTGTCGGATTGTCGAAAGCTACGAGTAAATGATATCTTTGTTCGCGCGTACAGTTTCTCACCGTGAGTAATTTGAATTTACTCGACGGCTCGGTGGAAAAGAAGAGAAAGAAAATTCTCTTCGACCGCGTCGAGAAATCAAAAGTCACCGACAATTTTTTTACGCCATTTTCTACTTTCCCTTCTTCTCGCTCAGCTTTGTCCATGGTTTCAATTGTACCGCAACTGCGATTGTAACGTGCAAGCGAAAATGGGAGAATGAATCCGTCTTCCTTGTTATGAATTTTTTAGCTATAAGAATCGCTTTTTTGTCCATTTCATGAAAATCGTATGATAAACTGTCAACTATCCTCGACACGGTTGAAAATTAAATAGAAATTCTTGATTAAGACTGATAAACTGATTGGCCGTCCAAAGTTAATCGCAGTCCAAAATTAAGAAAAATGTTCAAAAGAAAAAAAATTTTTTTTCCGGCGTTAAGGATAAGTAACCTATGACTTCAAAATCTATGACTCATTGATCGGTGATTCACTAACGCAGCATCCTTCTTAACGTCCAACCCAGAAGTCATCTTCTCGAACTAGAGGAGGGGAACGAGATCCAGGTGAACAGAAAAGAAAGAAAAAAAAAAAAAAAAAAAAAAAAAACAAAANAATGAACACAGTCGTCTCGAGAATCGAGGAAGATTACGCCAAATCGCATTACCATCTGTGAGGCTGCGTCTCGAGGAAATTCCCCCGAGGTCTGTTCAGAGAACCATAGGCACTAACCCTTGATCCTTTAAACTGGCTGTCGCACGATCGTCCTACGACGTCCTACGATCCGATCGTTGACAATGAGTTCTCTTCTCCCTTACCTGGCCAACGATCTCGACTCACCTCCCTCGGTATGGAGAACCCGTAGGATTCGTGGTGGAACGAAGCGTGAGTGCGTCCCTCGAAACCTTTAACACACTCGCCGAGACTAATCAGACGAGAGATCTAATCGCTGATCCGCTCGGCCTATATTTGTACGCAGGAAGACGGATGTCGCTCTCGGCAGGAGAATTGAAAAGGTACGCCAACTAAAAGGGAGAAGAATCGGGTGGCAAGAGGGTGATGGCGGCCGTTCGAACGAAGGAGAGAAAGAAGAAAACGGGAACGTTTCGGGAGCGAGGAAACGTCGGGATTAAGGCTTGAATCGCCAACACACGGAGAGAAAGGGGAGAGGGGACGTGGTGGTGGCTTCGTCTCGAGATTTCCTTGGCTCCGGTTGAAAGACAGCCGTGGGACGATACCGTGGGTCGAAAGTGTGCACACGCGCACACACTATCGCTTGCCCCATTCATTCATCATCGTGTGGCGCGCGTTGAATCTTCGTCGTTGGACTCGCGGATCCGGGGAGCCTCCGGGGCTGGAAGAATGTCGGAGATAAAATCGCGCAACCCCTGCACTGGCAAGGGGTGACACGCGCGAAGAGAGGGTAGTCTCGTCTGAATGTACACACGAGTATACACGGTGTCCTCGCGGCATCGTGGTACAAGCGGCTAGGGAGTGATTCTACGTGTAAAATTGTTTCTCCACGTAGATTTTTGTTTTCGCAAGAAAACAAAGTTTGAGAATATACGCTCGAACTTGGTCAATCCATTGAAATTGGACAGGAATAATGAACAATTAACAGGATTCTGTCTACATGCAATAACGAGTGAAAGATTCCTTCACGATCACGATAAAAGACCTCAAAGACGGGTAAAATCACCCAGTACATTCACGATCACGCACACCACGAAAACACTTTGGTTCTCTATCTCGTGGCGATGCTGAGGCCTGTCCTCCCGCGACCATTCTCTCTTCGTCTTTTATTTTCATCTCCGTTCGCTGGCAAGCCCCTCCCCTCGTTCGACCGATTCTGCCCTCGCGGCGACATAGTTCATTGCTGTTTTTAAAGCGTCTGCCATACGGGAGGAAAGTATGTGACAGTTTGTTCTGAAAGGGAAAAAGAGAAAGGGGTGGGCCCGGGGGAGGGGGTGGCTGCGTTCCGCTGACGCGTTCCTTCGCTACCATTGTAAGCCCGATACCTTGAGGATATTTCAAAGTTTAATAGAGTTATGCCCGGCCCGGGCGATTGAGGGGAGAGAAGCACAGTGCATTTGCGAGGTAGACAGCTTCGTACCCGGAGTCCTTTGCCCGGAGTCCGAGGAAACGGGCCAAAGGAGCAGATCTCTATACAGCGCCACTCTGTTTTTTCGTCGCGTATTTATATAATGGATTTACCACGGACCACGTCGGAGATTGAATCGCTACACGGCTGTGCCGATTGTTGGAAATCCGTGTCTGGATTTCACTACCCTTTCGCTCTTTGTGACGCGCGTATTTTCCACGCCGTGAATTGTGCGCCGTTGGTGGCGGGCCCCGGCAGATGCTCGTGGGAACGTTTCGAACGAAAAAATATCGGGCTGCATTATCAGCGATACACCCTTTCGAACGCGGCGAAGATTATCTCTCCCTCGTTCCTTTCAGAGCGAACAGAGTTTCTCTCGTTGATGATATCAGTCAGAACTCGCTCGAGAATTGACGAGTTTCTCAGAGTTTATTAGATTATATCGTCGAGTCTGTGCTCTTTTAAATTATCTTCCATCTGGTGTGTGTGTGTGTGTGTGTGTGTGTGTGATTTTCTCACTGAAGATG
>NIPQ01112593.1:0-14387 GCA_002806875.1 Lepidotrigona ventralis hoosana
TCGATGTTGCCACGGTCCGAGCATCACGGCGGGACCTAATTTTATCCCGATCTTTGAATCGTCTCTCCTAAAAACATCGGTGGATCGCATTTAATTATCGAGAGATCGAGAGATCGAGAGATCGAGAGATCGAGAGATCGAGACTCCACATTTCTTCTTAAATATAAATACATATGGAGATCCGGCGCGATCATCGATGCGATAAAATCGGCGAATTGCGCGAAAGATCGGGCATTAAGAACGAAACAGCTGGAGATTTAAGGTTTCCTGGTAATTTATACTAGTGTATAGAAATTTATTGTTCTCTGTATGCGATTCTGTGTAAATTATTGAATTCTGTGTAAATTATTGAATAACGTAGAAATAAATTACACGGACAGTTTGGACAAAGAATTACGAAGATGCAAACAGCCTGTGTGCTTAATTTACTCGAGAAAAGTGGCGTTTCTCTAGTGGTTCACGAGAATGATGAACTATTATATTTTGATTGGAAACGTCAGTGTATCAATAAATCCTTTCACTCTCTCGATAGTAGGATAACGAACATAATTATATTTTTTTAGTGATTGAATGTTGTAAATGATGTACCTGTTTCCCTCTGCTCACTTGAAATCTCTAAATCACTCAGACTTTCTAAAATATATATGCACTTTTGAAAACCAATTAATTTTACTGCACATAACTTTTGCAGATTGCTTCTAATTTTATCTCATGATCCTTAGAACATTTATCAAAGAACTTGACAGAAATCTTCTAATTGGAAAAAAATACGACATCTACCGTTAACTTTGTTGATTTTGCAACTTTGCTGATTCAATGAAAAATATTTTNCGAAAACCAATTAATTTTACTGCACATAACTTTTGCAGATTGCTTCTAAACATTTTATCTCATGATCCTTAGAACATTTATCAAAGAACTTGACAGAAATCTTCTAATTGGAAAAAAATACGACATCTACCGTTAACTTTGTTGATTTTGCAACTTTGCTGATTCAATGAAAAATATTTTAGAAACAGATAGTCGAAGAAGGTATAAATTTTAAGTAAAAATAGGCTCGGGATTTCTCTCCCACACGACTCATCTGTTCATGTGTTCCTCTCTCCCGTTTCTTCTTCAATTATTTCCGTCATTAGCGCCATTTCGAACCAAAGGCCGATGAGAGAAGCTTGCATTGCCAAAAATCGGCGGCGCGAACAGAAGGAAGCGGGCAGCACGCAATTCCCCGACAGTGGAGGACCGATCGAGCAAACACAGACGAGGGAACGTGGGCGGCATCGCGGAGGGTATATAAATGAATTAGTAAATAACGAATTTTATCCGGCTGCATTGGCCAGGAATCCGATAAGCTGGCACCGGTACGCCGGTGTGACCGTCACCGGCGAATAGGGGATCGCGCGTATAAAAACGCACGCGTTATGCGTACCTGTCCATCCAATGGGGTAGCTTCGCGAACCGGAAAGGGGGAATCGCTGGATTATCGAGCGGGGAGCCGTGGAACGGGGTACGAAAACGTAGTGGGGAAAAAGAAGACGATGAAAAAAATGGAGAAGCAGAGAGAGAGAGAGAGAGAGAGAGAAACGGCAAGAATCGAAAGCACGGTTCGAGAACGCATTGGTCGAAACGTAGCGAAGAGAACGAGCCGGTTCGATCGAGTATCCATTGGTGAGCACAACCATCCGTTTTCGGTGGAGGGCAGGAGGAGGACGAAAGTGCGCGAGAACGCAAGCGAACGGAGCCAACGACTCTCGCCGAAGCTTGATAACTTTAGAACCCTCTCGAGTCTTTATTGATACTTGGCCGTTTCCACTTGTCCCATATACATACCGGTGCGCCCCACGGAGATTCAGGCCTCGAAACGCGCCACGGAATGCCAGGATTACGTGAAACGCATCGGAGATCCTCCGCGGGTTCCTCCTCTCTCTCTCTCTCTCTTTCTCTCTAAGCCGGCCAGCCGAGATAGCCGGCTCTTCATTTCATCCGCGAGAGTAGGAGGGTGGAAGGAAGGGGGGAGTTATCGGATATGGTTTTGCTATTTTAGTGGCGATATCACTGACTGTGAGCGCTCGTTTCGATAGATGTATACCAGATTCAGCAGTTTCTTTACGGTACAGTAGATACACCGGTTGAAAGTTCGGGCGGAGTTTTTGCCGCGTTTGCATCTTATATTTAGTTTCGTACGCTCGCTTATGTTAATTCCTGCATATTACGGCCCTCAACATCGGATAATGCAGAGATATTCGTTCTAATATTACGAGATATTACACAGTTCAGGGGTGTCGAGTACAATGACATTTCTTATGCACAACCTTCTGATTTAGGTCAGAAGATCCTAAATTATTTTAGATGGGGAAAAAAATTTGCAGAGCGTTCTAAGATCGAGCAACTTACAATCCGACCGTATCAATTTAAGATTAAACGTTTATCTAAAGAAAAAAGGGATATCTCCATAAATGTGACAATGTTGGGGATATGAAAGATTGGGTGGGAAAGAATGGAAATAATTTTCGAGCGGACGACAGAGTTCAACGCACCTGGCTGACGTGAATCGCCGACCCAATTTCGTCCGCGGAATCGTAAGACCCGCAAAAATTCTGTTTTACGGTTATTACGCGTTCCAGCGTTGAATCTCGATATAAATAGATCGTTCGTTCTACATACTTGAGCTGCTCTAAATCATGCTCTTCCGCGTGACACGGCTAACCTCGACTCGCGTGCCTTGGTATCATAATTTAATCTTCTCGCAACGGGCCCCGAACGTTTATGGATCGGTTTCTTTGCAACCATTTACTGTATATATCCTTTTCACACACTAAAATAATGTTACAAATAGTTAATGTAGTTCGATAAAAATAGACGGAGTGTCGAGCATTTGAATCGACTTTAAACAAAGGAGAAGTTATTCGATTTTTTAAAAAGACCATGTTGCAAGTGAAAGAATGTCTATTAAACTTTTGCTATGATTAAACAAATTAATCAGAGTTGAAGTTTATTCTACATCAACCATTTTTTCCCTTATCCCCAATTTTAATTACTTTCTTCAGCTTTTCGTTTATTCATTTAAAAAAAAAAGAAATTCGTAAAAATTTATGAAAACGTAAGAAAAAGCCTCTTTCGTTTACACGTGTTACACCATCCAATGCTGTTCTTACTTTACTTCAGAACGTATCGGTTTGCAGTTGACCGAAAAGACTCCAGTTCGTTCGCCTGGCATTTCCATAGATTCGCAGCGAGTCGGGAGAACATGTACCTGTCTACGAACACCCTGGGGACACCGATAGCTCCTGTCTCTATAAGACTACCGAAGTTATGCTTACGTTTGCTTGCCCTCACGACGAAGCACTGTGATACGTTATTCCATGGAAAAACACACGTACTCGGCTTGTGATTCCATCGCAAATTGGTACATTAGATCCTCTTTTCTTTGCATTCGACTCAAATTTAAGAATTTAATAGCCATTTTTTTTAAAAACCCTTCGAACCTTAAATTCAAATAAAACCTGATTAACGTTCCGATATCAACGAGAATATTTCGTCGCGATGTACCGAAAAGCGTTCAAATAATAATTTTTAGAGTTCTCTCGATCCTGATTTATTGGTTACAGTGTAAATTACACCGTTTGTTTATTCTAATAAAATAAATTTCACTCTTCAATGAATTATTGAATCAAAGTCTCTTCATTCAAGAGGGAGAGATTTATTTTAGTGGAAGAACAAGCAAAGTAGCCTGGTGTAATTTGCATCGATAATTCTCCGATTCCGCGCACGGACGGACAATTAGAAGGAAGGAAAGGAACGTATTAAACTTGGCATACGTTCTTTGAAAATTGGATAATTAACCAGCAGATAGATGCACTTCGTTGGACGAGCAATTTACATTGCAAATGCAAGAGGGATCGTGCTAATAAAGCGACTGGTATCAGAGAGATTTATGAATCGGATCAAGCCGACAGTGGTCGATGATTGACTTAATTACCTTGGTTCAAATTTATACGACATCTTAGATTCAAAACGGATCAAAAATTGAACAAATACAGAAAATCAGGACAGATAAAAAATTAGACAAATACAAAAATAACGTAGAGTTCTCTTTCTCTCTCTTTCTGACGAAATAGCAATGTTAATAAATTTACAAATTACAAATTGTTGAGGTTGTACTCTCTTTAAGATCTTTTTAAGATCTCATAATTTTTCACAGAATAAAATAATCAGACAAGTTTGCAAAAATATTTGTTTTATTCTAAAATTTACTATTGTTGTACGAGAGTATCTACTCCATGTTCCAGGAACGACTTATTGTTAGTCAGCTGATACTCCATTTTATTATTTTTTCGAAAACATTCTCATATAAAACAAAATAGATCAAAATAATCTGATATTTGTGAATTTATGATATAAACTTGTAAATTATCACACATCTATTAGTTCAATCAAGATGAAATATAAAAGTGTCTAAATATATCCCTTCTATTATACTCCAGATTTTATTAAATATTAAAGTTGGCGCCACTGACCTAACCTCAAACATTACAAATATCGCTAAAAAAAGAAGGTTTTCTTGTTTACCAAGATCTTTTTTTATCCTGAGAAGGACGGCAATGAGAACACGTGTCTGTTGATTTAGGCGAAAGCGAAGGATCGCATGAAATATTCGGCGGTCCAGGCGGACGATTCGAAATTTCGAAGCGGCTGCACGCGCTCAGGAGGCTCGCCTCCATAGGCGTCACCGTTGCATCAAGTCGGTAATTTTATAACGTCGTAAACAAGACGCGGTCGTATTGAGTTACGTGTCAACTATCTTCATCGCTTTTTCCTTTCTCTTTCCTTTTCCTTCTCCCTTTTTCTTTCCACTTCTTCCTGGGCTATTCTTACGTCTCTTATGCGCGAGCACAAGTCTCTCCGATCTTCGAGCACGACAAATCGAGTTTTTATCGCACCCTTTGAACGTTTTATCTCGTGATTTTCGATACGTGTGATTCGATGGTTTGACAACGCGCGGATTTTAACATTAGCCCACCTTTTTAACAGTCTACGGACTGTCAATTTTGCATTCTAAGAGAGTGAAGATCGATGATCGTTGAATTAATGAAACCGCGGATATTTATGCAAATTCGTATTTCAGGGGAGATAAAACCCAAGCGAAAATTTGTCTTTGCCATTACAACAAGTAGGTAGGTATAATTCATTTTCAAAGTGAGTTTCAATGAGTGCTGAAAAATCTACTATTTATAAAATTGTTCGCAGCTACGAGCTATTGTATTTTTCGAGTTACTTTCACGTGGCAAGTTTCATTCTTCAATCTTCAAAATTAAGGAGAAATGCTTAAAATATAAAATAAAAGATCTATATTATTCTCGTTTTGAAAAATTCTATAAGGTTATCCAATTATCGTTTGTATCTTAATGTATGCAAATTTAAATCTCTATCAAACACCTTGGTATTTCACGTGACGACTCAAGGCTTAATTTTTCAAAAATCTAAATTGAAATTAAGATTGTATAAAATGTTGCATTGATTCATGAATATGAAGTTTCGTTATTCGTATGAAAATAAACATACTTTCGATTCTTTGTTATTTTTCACACTTTGTTTGCGTAACATTTTCTTTAATTTCTTTTAATGATCTATTACGTTAAACTCACGAAAAGAAACCGCGGTTAATTTATTTCCCCCGACAAAATTTACAATGGATGCACCGTGGGGCAATAAAGCTGCCTATAACGTTGAATTAAGCAAGAAATTAAAACGAGGAAATTACCGCTTAGAGGACCCTCGGCGAGATAGGAAACTCGGGTGGAATTATTCGGAATAGAGTCAGCTCGTAAAGGGGTAAATGAAGGAACGTACACGGCCATTCTGTCTCGAAAGGCGAAGTTTATATCGCCAGCTACGTTTTACATACAATCCTTGCGGGAGAATAAAGACCCCTCTGAATTACCAATTTAATCCGAGGGACATTCCACTCGAAACCGAACTCCGTAAAAGGATTACTTTGGAAAATCCCTATTTACCTGTCGAAATTGGAAAATTTATGCAAAATTTGTGAGAACTTTCGGAACTACAATTATTTCTCAATTTGTAACACTGATCGGATTGAAAGATGGAGAATCATTCATTTTTTAATTTATTTTCATTTTATTTAGTCTCTATAGTCTAAATTTAAGTAATATGAATTGTTACAGTCGACGCTGTCGAAAAATTTTTCAATATTTATAATTTTGTAAAAAGAGGAGACAAAGATGGGTTTAATTTATCTGTGACAGACGATTCGAGGATTTCTGAATTTGGAAAAAAATTTGTGGCATCAAATAAAGTTACTTGAGAGAAATTATATTATCTTCAACAATCGTAAGCTGGCAATTTCGCGAGGATTACACTTATTTGAGACAAGAGATTTAAAGAAATTGTAAAACAGAGAATTCTAATTCCAAGGAGGAAACCAATTGAAGAAAATTTACAACGCGTGTTTTTCAACGTTCGTAAGAAGACACACGGGTTTCGTTTACCTGCGATGGGTTTCCTCGCCATAAATTTCAACTGTTCGTTTTAGCCCTCGCAATGTTTCCAAGCCTTCATTTCTTCCAATATTTTCCAACGTCTCTTCGAAAAGAATGGTCTGACTCTTTATCAGCGATAAAGGTTCGATCAACTCCATCCATCTCGGAAAAGATATTTGCTCCGTATAGAATATCGCTCGTGATATTCAGACGAGTTCGAATATCGAGGACCTTGGGAAATAATGTCGATCAATCGTCAGAAGTCTGCTCCGTTTTGGCTCGTTTCGACGTCGGGGTCGGATTAAGGTCGAGTTAACTTGACTTAGGTCTGGGTTAAGGTCGTAGACGCATGCGCGCAAGACTTCTCTCTCTTCTTTAGTCTCTCCGTGTGGAGTGTCTACACATGATTCGAATTTACAAATGTTGCTTTTGAAATAAACTTTCCTACGGAATCCAGACGAGATTCACCCTCTTTTAATTTTAGTATACATATAACCTATAGTTTTTTTTTTTAACAAAGTTCAGTAATTGCTAAAAACCTTCATATGCCAATGGTTAACGCCAGAACTACCATCGGTTAAAGGATGAAATTTATTTAAGAGAAATTGAAGTGCAAATCTGTAAAAGTACATCGTTGTAAATCTGTGAAATTTTTAGGGAGAAATTACAAAATGGTCACCTCGATTATTTCAGTTCTGAACGATTTCCTTTTCAATCTTACTGCGTAGAATTAATTATGTTAATTTATTACATCGTGTGTTTTATATTTAAAAGTCCTAGTTATTGCATGTGAGAAATACCGTTAAAATAAGAAAAATATATATGAACTATGCACCGTGATTTAGGAATCTCAAAGCGTCGTGTATTGTACTCGAAAGAGCAAGAATCGCCGGTCCATACGAAATGAAGACTAAAGAGTGCAACGAATGAGAATGGATTCTTCTTAGAGAGCCACACCCTGACGCACGGGTTAAAAAAAGCAAGAAGAACGGACGACGATCGATCGATGTTGGCTCGGGACGACCGGTTTTCGATAGAAACAAAGAGCTTGGAATTTGCATGATGAAACCAACCATGTGAGAGACAACGGAGTAAGATGAAGAGAGGAGGAGGCAACTGTGGCGAGAAATTATAATAAGAAATCGATTGTCGATCGATTTGCTCTGTTTCCGAGGCTGGACGAGAGCTATCTTCCACCTACGGAACGGTCGATTGTACAAGTCGAAATCGCGGGTAGGAAGGTCGGCCATCAGGAATTCCACGCACGGCCTCTACTTTCGTTTCTCCCGTCAAGGAATCGTGCCTTCTCCCGCTCATTTTGCCAGAGAGCACGGCCAGATAACCGGCCGTAATAAACACACCGACATAATTATTCGGGCACAGGTCCTTTCGACTTGGGATACTTGGATTGCAATGATAATTTCAGTCCTTTAATTATACGGTGTTTTATAAATTCTACAACGCATACCGAAAAAAAAACATAGGAAGGAACGAATGAAATAATTTAAATAAATATATAATTTAAAATTAAGTGGAATAAGTGTGGAATGTTTGTGAAATATTTTGCCAGATTTGTAAAGCGAGACATACTTGAAGATTTTTATGTATAAAATATTATAATGTTATCTGCAATGAAAACTGAAGACAGAAATGGCATTTATATATATATATATTATTTTTACTTTTTAGATATAGAGTACATCTATCCTAACAGAATGAAAGAACTAATAAAAATTCTATTTAGAAATGATCCAACATTTTTATCTATATAGTACTATCACGTATTATTATATTATTCCCACCAACAGAAAATAACAATTTTTTCAGAATACAGAATTATCCTAGTATAATATACAATGCATGGGAATTGTTTCGTATAAGAGTTGTTATTATCGACGAATTTCGTACAAATAAAATTCACATAAAATCCTTCCCTCGATGAGATATTTCAATTTTCATTCATTGCAAACGAACTTTAGAATTCATTTAATTATCCAAGAACAGGCATTGTGCAGGATTGCAGGCATCAAACTTAATCTCTTAAACGTCACCGAGACACTACGATGCAATATTTTTTTCTATCCGACGCGAGAAATGTTCACTCGTAGCGACGGCTACGCGCATATTGTAAATCAAGCTTAATGAAGCTTAATGCGAGACGTTGAATGAACTATCCGGCTAAATCTATTCATTTAACGACGAAGATTTACGGCGAGATTCAAGCGGTTGGATAAAATTAAGTGAATAAAGCGAGTTCTCGCGGCTCGAAGATTTAAACAGGGACGCGACGATTTTTCAACGATAATGGCGTACGAATTGGACGATTAGGAACTGGGACACGGTGTATAATGTGATTTCGACAATTCCGAAATAGAAGCTTAATATTCATGAAACTTTTTCGTAAAAAGCACTTGTCGAAGGACAAATCATCATAGAGAGATAACGAGAAGATTTACGATGTGCAACATTTAGAGATACGACAGACTACTTAATACTCAACCTAACCTAAACTTTGTTAATCGTAAATTTGTTATGATATAATTCTTAAAGAAGTTTAACGAGAAATTAGTTAAATACAATAAATAAATTGAAATTACTATCTTTCTAACAATGAAAACAAATTATATGGACATATTTAATACGTGACAATTTAAGAAAAAAACTCGATAAATTATTGACATAACTATTTCATTTTAAATCTTCCAAAAGATCATAAGATTGAGAGCTCACAATATTTGAAAGACACATACCTGAGGATCCATGAATTTCTAATTAACATACGAAACACATTTCTACAAAATACTACTTTTAAAAAGCGGTAAAATCGATGAGTTTCCCAGGGAAAATCTAAACTCGGCGTTCAAAGCGCTCGAGGCATCTGTCGGTAAAAGATAGAAGCTACGAGTTGCGGATACGCTCGCTAGAGCGCAGATTGGTTGCTTTTTATAATGGCTGCCGCTACAGTCGCTGCGATTGGTCGAGACGATGGCGGCCATCACGAATTTCGGCCATGAATTACATAATGAAAATCATGATGGCCGACTCGGCTGGCCAATGACAAGACGAGGGTGGTGCTTGGTGAAAGTCGAACGAAAAATGGCGTCGGTTTCAGGGGGGAGTCGGATCTGTTTCTTGAGAATATAATAAGGAAAATGGAAAATGGCCGAGTGGTTTGAACGGGAACAAACTTTGTTAACTATTCCCGAAAGAGACGAAAATCCTATGCGAAGAATAGAATGTATATAAATATACATTCATATTTGGAATATTCAGCAGAGTCTTCTGAAAAAATATACTTGCTCGAAATTTACTAAAAAAAAAAAAAATCGTACGTTAACATTCACGAGGACATCATGTGATTTTCAGCGGTTGCAAATGCTTTGTTGACAGCTGTTCCTCTAGAAAGTAGCCGGTCGTTACAACGTTTTAGTATCCGTAATAAAAACAACCATACAGTCGTTTACAATTAAAAAAGAAACAAAACCGCAAGAAGAATGTAAATAGGTATACAGAGGAGAAAGATTGGCTCGTAAACGGCGCGTTACTCGGTCAACCTCGAGCTTGGCCAAGAAACAGCCACCGCGATGGGGGCAAGGCGGCCAGCAGGGACGCGTGTAAAAACTTTTATGATCGCAGTCAATAAAGTGACGTAACACAGAATGTTCTACGAGCGGTGGCGTTGTGACGTCAGGGACCGGAAGTGGCACGCGTAAATGCCACGCGCCTTCTCGTTCCTGACGCGACAGAGAATTCAGACGGGGGAGGGGAGGAGGAAGTAGACACCGAGGAGGCTTCCGTTACACACCGGAGGTGGGTGTAGATCGCGTCGTCAACGTGACGAGACGGAAGAGCGGTTAAGGGTGACCGTGGAGCGGAGAAGAACGTGGCAAAGAGAGCTTGCTCGCTGGAGAGACGGAGAAAATGGCCTGTTTCACAGGACAAAGAACGAGAGAGAGAAAGAAACTGCAAAGAGAGAGAAAGAGAAAGAGAACGAGAGTCAGAGAGCTGGTTGATGGTTTACGACATTCCGTTGATGGCCGTAGTGGCGTAGTTGCGGCGTCGAGCCCATAAAAATGTAACGAGCCTGTAAACGTTCGTTTATATTGGCCTGCCTTTACACCCGTGTGGATTGGGATAGGTCGTGGCACTGTTTCTCTCCCGTTCCCGGCCCACTATGTGACGTCACCTAAGACGGACGTGCACGCATACACACACACACACACAGTGTGTGAAAACGCGTTTCGCGGCGTGTCACGCAGTTACGCGATTCGTATTTAACCTCTTGACGACCATCTCGATACCATCGAATAAGAATTTTACATTGCACGGGCACAAAGCGAGCTTAGAAATGAAATATTCTGTAATATATTTCTCAAGGACAGTTTATAGGCAATGTGTAAGGAACTTGATGGAACAATAGACGTCAGACGTGTGCGTCAAAGATTTTTTGAATGTTGAATTCGTGTGTCAGGTGTCTGACGTTCGAAAATCGCGAATAGAAAAAGACGTGAATCTGAATGCGTTCTAGACTATACTATACTAGACTAAATGCTTCGTCAGATCTCCATTTCAGTCAAATTCGCGCTCGTTTGTTATTTGAACAGTGGCGTGAATTTGGCCTACGTGAACGAACATTCACTGTGACGTGCAGGTATCTGACGTTTATAAAAAATTCTATCTCCACGTCTAGCACCACGGCAACAGGAGGTTGAAGACGAGGTTTTAGAGGTGATAAACGTTGTGAGATCGTGTTACGTCCCAGCTCTGCACCGTGAGCGTTATCGCGACGGAGGAAACACCCTTCGGCCGATCAACGAGCGTCCTTGACCCTTCACTGAAACCTGAATGAAAGAACCGCGTCTCGCCAGGGCTTGTCGCGGATCGTAAACCGACGAGAATAGTCCCGCTGAGCGAGATGGAGGCCATTGTCAATCTCATTAACCACGTAACGCTGTTTCCCCGTGTCCCCGTCACAGATTCTGACCCTCTTATTCCGATCTTCAATGCATCGTCGAGTAAAAGTAAGGTTTTCATTGGAGGTCAGTGTGAAATTTCAGCTGAATGGCTGCATGGCTTGTCTCTTGTTTCATGTGTTTGTTGATCCAATGAATTAGAGCCAATTGCAGTCAACTGTTATCTTTTCTAGCATTCAACTATATTCGCTACACGTCTCGTCAGTGTTCGCAGAAGATTGTCTTCACTCTACGAAACATTGTCTACTCATCTGACAGAGCCATGAATTTATCGAAATACACGTTTGCGAGAAATTTGTGAGAACAGCTCCGTAAGCATTCGCACGACATCCGACGCTCGTCTTTTACGAGACGTGAGGATAAATAAAGTTTCACCGAGAAAGGAGACGATCAAGAATCCACGTCTCGGGAGAGCACATGGTCCAGAGAAGATTGGCCAGAGAAGCGACAGATGCGAGGATGCCAGAGGCAGCAGCGTGTTTTTACGAGTGATTGCGTAACGCTTCCGGCGTAGCCGACGACGACCTTGACATCGATCCACATCCATAGGTGAGACGAACCGACCGCGTGTGATTCATATACGCTACGATGTTAGGTGTTTCAACACCGCGGGCCTGCGTCTGCTCGTTTTACGAACGCTTAAAAGTTTATAGGCGGCAGTAAACGGCGGCGTTTACCTTTATTTCACTGCTTCCCGGTCGAGCGACTCGTTTCTAAAGAGCCAGCCAGCGACCTGCCTTTTTATCTTTTTGCGGACGTTTGTCTCTGAGGTTCGCACACGAATGAATTGTAATACAGTACGTCGTCACGATGGACCTTCAGATGTTATTCAAACGAGCGTAGATTAACGAATAATGAACGAAAGATTAACGAATAATTAGCGTCCGAGTGCCGAGTTGTTGAGAACATTAGCAACATGTTCGAGGAGGTGTGAAAACGTCGANGAACATTAGCAACATGTTCGAGGAGGTGTGAAAACGTCGAGTGGCTTAGTTTATATCGCGGCAGCATCGACATTAGAATGTAAAACAGGATTCTTCTGTTTAATGGAGCTAATAGAGCGTGATGTGGAAATTATGTCATAACGTGAAATGTAACACGGGCAACGGCGCCAAAAGAAAAATATTCGACTCGCTAGTAATTTCCCGACATGTGACACAATTTGTCAGGAAATTGTTCCCAACACGTATCGTAAAATATAAATCCTCCGTATATTTCGTCCCTTTTCTTTTTGCATATCGACGTTTATGTCATCGTCTGACGACTGAATGACCATGTCGTTCAATCAATTCCACCAGTGGTACAAAACATAAATTCATTTCCGTTTAGCGTGCAACGTTATTATTATTCGCAAGTCTAATCATTATCTAATATAACACGTTTACCGAGAAAATATGTGCACCAATCTCGATCGAATAAAATTTAACGTCACATCTACTTAGTCATATCGTTTAACGTCGAACAAGTGTTGGAAAATATCCATCTCATTTCACGTATATATAAAAACTATATCGCGTGTAAATTTCACTCGATTGAACTGCACCAATACGAATCGATTTAGTTTTTTTTGCGCATAGTGTATGCAATGGGGAAAACTTCGTTGGCAAATGGCCGGCGTAGATCGGGACTAAAGCTCGACGTTTAAAGACGAGCCCACGAGCTCGTTCGAGCAATCGAATCACCGTTGAACGACGTGAATTATTGCCGCAGTTGGAGCGGTGCAACCAGAATGATCTACGACGATCGTAAAACCGGCGATCGTAAATCGTCGCGGAGAATCCTAAAGCCGTCACGTAACGACAGTAATGATCGATCAGACTGCCGATCGAGACTCCATCGCGATGCGATTTCCATTCAGAAATTCGCTCGTGGCGCCGTGATTGTGCCAACGAAACAAGTAGCCCTGCCGATCTCGAGCCGATAATCTCATCGATGAATCACGATCTTCGAAAGCCTCTACAAGTCTTCATTTTTGCTTTCGTTAACTGGCTCGTCCGTAGTTCTCGTCTGGCCATCGTCTATGTCTAAATGTTATTGCTCGTAAAAACCATCCACCGTGTTAACTGTTTGTTTTGCTCCGAGCTAGCAAGAAAATCGTACGCTGGCTTCGCCAATAGTTGAAATTTTTGTTTGATTGGATCCAGCTGCAGGTTTATATCGGATATTTATTATACGACGGTGGATAAAGGAAAGTTTAAGACACGATAAATTTAAATTAGAGACTGACACGACAATATTTAAGAATGAGAAATTGAACGGAGTATATTTTATGCTCATACGAAAAGCCAAAAAATTACGTGCTCTGTTTGTGAAATACAAATGGGTAGATTCTCTGATATTAATACACATTTCTAATGTCTATTATTTCCCTATTTCTGCCTAAAATATTTTAGTAGGTACAGGAAATTAAGATATATAGCGAAACACTAGATTAAATATATAGTACATAATAAAATATCGAAGACAGAGTGCTCGTTATAATTTTCAACGAATCTTCGTTCTGAATTCCATGTTTTCCACAAATTATATAAATTTGTATAAAAATAAATGTACTATGTATCTCATAACAATTCCGCTTGAAAAGACGGGAAAATTCTTACGAAGTTTGAAACTCTTCGCAGCAACAAAAATTGAAATTTCTTCACGCTTTCATCAGTCAAGAACTAAATGCAGGAACGTCGATATATGTTTAAACACGTTCGCTTTTGTTCTTCCTTGTATCTCCTTCAAGATTTCAGAAACAAAAGAAAATTCTTACATCTCCGTTAGAGGAAGAATAAGTCGCGAAACAATGACGAAGACGAAGGTTCCTTTGGAATGAGCATGAATGGAGCCAGCTATGTAGAAACGAGTGAGCTTTGCGACCAACGGAACGAGCGGTTACGCAAGCTGTTGGCTTTATGAGCAATCGCGAAAC